>APFE030807093.1:17033-59994 GCA_000404065.3 Pinus taeda | reverse complement strand
ATTTACAGTCCCTTTTGTAGTGCCCTTCCTTTCCGCATTTCCAGCACACCACCTTTATAGGTTTTCTTGGAGATTTAGATCTTCCTCTAGATTTAGATCTCCCACTTGATGACTTATTTTTGTTTTTGTTCTGGGACCGTCCTCATACAGACAAGGCATAACCATTCTGACTCTCCATATTTTTCCGTCTCATCTCCTCTGTCAGCAAGGATGAGACTATTTCATCAAATTGCAAGGCAGTTGCATTGCTACCTATTGCAATAACCAAACTATCCCACAAATCTGGTAGAGAACACAACAAATTGATGCGCTTATCTTCATCTGAAATTTTGATATCAATAGATGCTAACTGACTTACCACAGTATTAAATGCGTTTAGATGCTTTGTCACTGAGTCTCCATCTTTCATCATCAGGTTATACAACTTTTTCTGCAGGAAAAGTTTATTCACCAGAGACTTAGATTGGTACAAAGTCCCTAACTTGTCCCACAAAGCCTTCACCGTAGCTTCCCCTAATACATTCAACAATACTGAATCTGAGATACACAATCGTATTGTGCTCTTTGCCTTCCGATCCAACTTCTTCCATTCTTCATCGGATACTCGTTGGTTTAGTACCTAGATCTATTGCGATCCATTGATCTTTATCCACCAACAGATCCTCCATCTTGAGTTTCCACAACTCAAAACTCTAACCATTAAATTTCTCGATCTCTATCTTTCTACTGCTCGCCATAATCGATCTCACAGATCTCCCATTGAACAGGGTCTACCACAGGCCCGAGTAAAACCCCTCAGCAACAAAGGCGTCCCCTTCAAGCCAAAACTACTCCGATACCAAATATAGGTTTTAACCCCGTAGAGGGATTATCTGCATACGAATTCTAAAACACAGAAAATAAACAATGTGAGAGTATAACACATAAAACACATATACACATAGATTTTCCCCTGGATCCCAAAACCGGGACTACCAGCATGATTTTTCATTATGTTCCTTTCAATGTTACAATACATATTTATGCACACCGAAGCATCTAATACCATGGACCGAAAACCATTGTGTCCAACACCATGGACCGAAAACCATCGCGTCCAACACCATGGACCGAAAACCATCGTGTCCAAAAAAAGGTGCAAAAATCATGCACAAAACCATAGGTGGGTCCCCCCATCCTAACATAGGGTCCAAAACCCAAATTTTCCGGGGTGCTAGCCCGGACCCTATAAAGTGGGGTTATGGGTACGCCTCAAACCCCCTGTGATCTACCGCCCCTGCTACACAATCGATGCAGCGAAGGGGGGCTCTGCCCCCCCTCTAACCCTCGGTTAACTACATGGGCTAGTCGTGGAAAGAATATAACACAACCCAACAATATATGTTTAGTCTTAATTAATTTTTGATTTATTTGCAAGATGAATGGCACTCCGTTTATCACTTTATAATTTTCCATTTTTCTACTTCTTTCCCAATTCATCCATAAACCTTTGTAACCAAATCTTTTCTTTACTAGCCTCTATAGAAACAACTTCCTCTACTTCTGTTGTTGATAGCACAACAATGTTTTGAAATTTTGAAACCCAATTGAGATTTGTTCCACCTATAGTAAACACATACCCTATGGTGCTCCTCCTGTTATCTCTATCGCCTTCCATATTCGCATCAACATATACCTATAGAGTAATATTTAAACCACCAAAGCATAATTATTGATTTGTTGTACCTCTCAAATACCTGAGAATCCACTTCACTGTCATCCAATGTTATTTTCCCAGATTATTCATATACCTTTACAATTCCTGCTGCATGTGCAATATCAGGCCTTATGCAAGCCATTACATACATTAAGCTTCCATCTTCTAATGCATGTGGAACTTTACACATATAATCCATCTCTTCCTGAGCCTTGGGACACATCTTCGTACTTAGTTTGAGATGGCTAGCCAAAGGCGTACTATCTGGTTTTGCATTTTGCATATTAAATATTTCTAGCACCTTTTCTATGTACGCATTTTGAGACAATGTTAATTTGTGATTTTTCCTATCTCTAGTTATTCTCATACCAAGGATTTGTTTTGCAGCACCCAAATCCTTCATTGCAAATGAATTTTCCAGTGATCCTTTGAGCACATTTATTTCCTACATGTTAGACCTTGCAAAAATCATTTCATCTACATACAATAGAAATACAATGTAGCTTCCATCATTTTTCTTTTTAAGATAAACACAATGGTCAGAGTGACATCTAGTATAAGCATGTTCAGACATAAATCTGTCAAATTTTAGATACCACTGCCTTGGATCCTGTTTTAAGCCATACAAGATCTTCTTCAATTTGCACACTAATTTATCCTTCCCTTTGACCTCATACCCTTGTGGTTGCTACATATATATTTCTTCCTCCAAATCCCCATGGAGAAAGTCTATCTTTACATCTAACTGCTCAAGATGCAAATCTTCTACTACCACTAGAGTTAAAATAGTTATGATTGAATTCATTTTAACAACATGAGAAAAAATTTCATCAAAGTTTATACATTTATTTTGTGAAAACCCCTTCATCGCAAGTCTACCCTTATACCTATGTTCACCTCCATCTTCTTCCTTCAACCTGTAAACCCATTTATTCTGCAATGTTGTTTTACCTGCATGCAACTTGACTAAGTCCCAAGTCTAGTTATGCATCAAGGATTCCATCTCTTCTTCCGTGGCTTTCTCCCACTTCTTCCTAGTTTCTACCTGCATTTCCTCTTCATATCTTTCTGGTTCACCAAAATCAATCAACAATACATAATATAATGAAGGAGAGTATTGTTCAGGGGGGTCTACTTGTCTTGGTATATATTCTAACACCACTTTCAGGTCTTTGAGGTACCTATTGTTGTTGTGGTTTTTGTTGTTGGTGTGGCTATTGATCATTATGATTTTTAAACACCTCTACTTTTTATGTGATCTCATCAAGCACTGCATATTATTTTTTCCCCTTTCTTGTTTCTTTCCCTGCATCTGATCCTTATACAAGATCTTTTCATTGAATATGAAATCTCCGCTACTAGTGATTTTGTGATTTTCATAATCATATAAGAGATAATCAAAATCATTATCACCGTATCCAATAAAGATATGTTTCTTTTATTTTGCCTCAAGCTTTGTTCTATTTTCTTTATTGATGTGGATAAAGGCTTCCCAACTGAAAGTATTTAAAAATGAATAGTTCACCCTTTTACCTCTCCATGCCTCCTCTGGAATACCACCATCCAAGGAACTTGAAGGCCCTTTGTTTATTAGATAAATAGAAGTATTTACAACATTTGCCCAATATTGTAAGGGAAATATTGCATGTAATCTCATGTAGCTTGCACGCTACATGATTGTCCTACTCATCCTTTCTGTCACAACATTTTCCTGTGGTATTCTTGTAACTATCTTCTCTCTGTGATTTCCATGCTCTAAACAATAATTATCAAAATATCTACTACAATATTCACCTTCATTGTCTAATTTGAGACACTTCAGTTTCTTTCTTGTCTCATTCTCAACCAAATCTTTCCATTTCTTGAAAGTATCAAATATATCAGATTTATTTCAAATACAATAAATCTAGGTTTTCCTAGTTGCATCATCAATAAAAGTAACATAATAGTGAGATCCACCAAAATATGATACATGAGGAGGTCCCCATATATCTGTATGCACAAACTCTACTTTTCCTTCCCAACTCTGAGAAATTTGACCCTCCTTTGTTTTCCAAAAACACAATTCTCACAGAAATCCAAATCAACATGCTTCAAACCAAGCAACAAATTTCTTGAGTGAAGAATTTTCATCCCTTTCTCATTTATGTGCCCAAGCCTATGATACCATAGTGATGTATCTACTCATGTGGAGGCTAAAGCATTAACAAAATTAGAAATACCATTTCATAAATACAATGTACCAACATTTTTCTCCTTTTTCTATTACCAGGGATCCTTTAGTGACCTTCTAGTTTTTGTCTGTGAATGTAGTTACATATCCTTCACCACCTAACTGCCCTATTGAAATTATATTTTTCCTCAGATCAAGAACATGACTTACCTCCTTTAATAGCCACTAGTTTCCATTTTGTTTCTTTATAAAATCCTTACCCATTCCAATGATTTTACAAGGTTGAATATCACCCAAACGAACTTATCCAAAATAACCTTGAACATAGTCATGAAAATGTTTCCTATCAGGTGTGGCATGGAATGAAGCCTTTGAATCTACTACTCAAACATCAATAATATTATCTAATGAAAGAATCAAAGCATCTTGCAACACATCACCTATCACATTCACTTAATGATTGTTCTCTTGTTGTCAATCTCCTTCTTTTCCCTTCTGAGATTTGAAGTCTTTCTTTAGGTGTCCTTTCTTTCCACATTTCCAGCACACTATTCCTGATCTGGATTTAGATCTACCTTTTGTTGACTTACTGCGATTTCCTAGGCTCTTTCCTCCTTCCATTTTTCTTCCCATAGTCTTTGCAATCAAAGTATTACCTGATGTCTAACTAGAGCTTTTCTGTCACATTTCCTCGCTAAGGATGGACCAACAACATCTTCAAACCTTAAAGTTATAGATCTAGAGATAGAGTTACTAATAGCCATAACTAAGACATTCCAACTTTTTGGCAACGAGAACATAAATAACAGAGCCATAACTTCATCATCAAAATTTACGCCTATAGAACTTAACGGACTGGTAACTGTGTTAAATTCATTTAAATGATTAGCAACAAATCCACCAAGTTTTGACATCTTCATATTAAATAGGCGTTCATAAGAAATACCTTATTTGAGGATAAGGGTTTTTAATATAGTTTGGTCAATGTCGTCATTAAACCTTCTGTTTTTGTTTCCTTTGAAACATTGAATGCCACCAATGCTCCTAGACACAACCGTATTATTCCTAGTGCCTTTCCGTCGAGAAGATCCCATTCTTCATCTGTCAAACTCATTGACTTCTTTTATTTTTAGATCAATAGTAGGTACATATCTTTCTAATACAAATTATATTCCATCTAAATCTTCCACAACTAGTAGTTTTGGCCATTAAATTTCTTGACCCTAAACTTACCTTCTTCTGCCATTTCTCCCACTCAAACCAGGAACCCTTCTCTCCTGCGAGTTTTTCAGCCAAATAGACCTTCAACTTTGATATCAGTTGTCAAAAATTAATTAACAAAGTAACGAAAAACATGAAATATTGTAGAAACACAAATATATAAATGCATAAAACAATAGAGACATAGATATACGTGGTTTGCCCAATTTGGGCTACATCCAAGATAAACAACGAGTCCTTCATATTATATTATCTAGAAAAATGAGGAGATACAACCTACAACAAATTCGCTATAATTTCCTCTTCTCTCTCACACAATCTCCTTTCTCTTTCTCGCTCAAAATAATAATACACAACTGCAATACAATCCCCTCATATAAAATGAGGGTTGCCTTCTAGGGGAAAAAAACCCTAAATTAGCATAAATTCTACAGTCAAATCATCTGCCTAATGAACAACCCATATTGGCCATGAAATTAATATTTTAAAAGGAAATTTTTCATCTATTTTTAGCTTCGGAGGTGCTACCCCAAACCCCTACCGCGGGCCCAAAATCCCTTGAACCCTCGTCGAAGGCCCAAAAACACTTGGACCCCCCAGCCGGGGGGATAGGGGGAAAAGTCCCCCTTGTACCCCCCCTCCCTCGTTGGACCCTCACGAGGGGGACAAGTCCCCCTTGCAACCCCCCTGATGGAGGGGTGTACAATATTCTTGGGGTATACACCCGGCTAAAACAAGACCTCTGAATTAGGAAGATAATCAGGCTCCACAACCAATAAAATATGCAACATATAACTTCCTAATAGGGTCTTTCAGGTACGAAAATTGTAATATTTCAATGATGAATTTGTTAGAAATGTTAGGTTGGTAGTTGACATTGTTGTGTTGGCATTGATGTCAACCTTAATGCATTCACATCAAGCTCAACACATGGATGAGGTGACTATGTCGGGGGAGATTGTTGGCATTGTTATGTTGGAATTGATCAAGCATGCCATTTTCCATAGTTGAGTGATGAAGTGTGTTGTAATCTTAGTTGGAGTTGAAGCCTAGTTGTAGTTGTGAAGCCTTCATAAAAGTATTGATGGGTGTTGCTACTCTATCTAAATCTCAGGCATGCTTATCTTTGGAGGCACTTTGAGTGAAAGAGATCAAGTTGGGCACCCTTGCAAAGTGCATAGTTCGATAGTCTTCTGAGAGACCTTTCCAATGGTATATGGCATGAAGAAATATCTCAAGGGTTGGAGAGATATTGAAATTTGAAGTCTGGCAGTCAACTAAGGCAAAGAAGTTTGGGCCATTTTTGGATTAAGTGTTGGTGTGTAGTTAAATGAGCCAGACTAGGAGTTCATGCCTTTTAGAGGAAAATAGGTTGCACACGAGGAATTGAGCCAGACCTGGACCAGGCCAAGAAGCAAAGGAGATGGACCAACATGGGAACTGGTTCAGGCATAATTGAAAAGGTGTGAGGTGAAACACACTAAACCCACAAACTCCTGGACTGGTGTGGGACCTAGCTCGTCTAGTCTGGACATCTAAGTCTTTTTCACTATCAGGAATACAGATTAAGAAACAACTCAAACTACTTTGGACCAAGCCAAAAACATTGTTCGATATTTTAATGTGTTTTGAGCCCATTCGAATATTCAAGTCAAGTAAGTTATTTGGGGATGCAGGTGCAGAAGAATCCTGAACCTAAACTTGTGGTAGTTATTTGGGGATGCAGGTGCAGAAGAATCCCGAACATAAACTTGTGGTCAGAGTTACTCATGTTTGTGATGTTCCAGTATGGACAGAGCATTTAGACTCGAAGGATTATTGTAGAGGAAACTCAATAAAATCACATGGACCTAGTCGTTCCTCTTAGTATTGAGTAACGATGTGGCAAGAGTATGTGGTGAGTAAAGTACACATGGGTGGCACTGACTAAACTAAAGTGATGATATTGTTAATTTTCCAGTGTTCAATGCTTAATACAATCACTTATATCAGCTCTTCTTCAATTAGCAATCAATTTATCCAATATAATTCAATCTTCCAGCAACAATAAGAAATTGTGGATAGAACAATAAATCAAACACACAATAGAAGACAACCATGAAAAATTGAGGCAAAATATTTGGTCAAAGACTAGGGAAAAACCTTTTTTAAAATTCCTCTTCTATTAGATTGGCTTCAAATGTTCAACAAAGAGATACATTGTTCAATTACATCCATAATGATTCAAAGCGTCTAGCTTCTGACTAACCAAGTCAACTATCAATATCCAATCAAAGATGAGCCCAAAAGTCAAATCTGGTCAACAAGTCAAATCTAAAAATTATGTCAAAATCAATAGTAGTAGTGGAAACCCTAATTAATCAACAGTCAATGGTCAAATTACCTCGAAATCAGCTCGGTTAATAGTAAGAAAAGGTGGCCTCCTTTGCTGGTCAAAGTCAACCCAAAACAATCCCAAAATAGTGCCTGCAATTTTTATCAAAGTTAAACTTTGACCTACATAAACCCTAGCGAAATTTTACAGTCAAAGTAGTTCAAATTGCCTAGAAAAGTTTGCTCTCTTTCCTAATGAATTCAACCTTCCAAAACAGAGATAAAATCTAAATTTCCAAGTTAAAATGATCAAAGTCAACCCAATTCAAAGGATGATAAAAATTGTCCCAACAGAAAGTCCCTACACAAAACATGAATCTCCTCCTTCCCTTCGCACATGTGAGCTCGTACCTCCTATTTCAAACCTATACAAACCAATCAAATAAGAGAGAGAATATGGTGTCATGTGTTATGATGTCCTGAAAATGATGTGACATAATGTGTATTTATATGTGGTTGATGAGGTGTCTTTGCCTTGCCCAGACCTACTTGTACTTTTGTGCACATGTGGGTTTCACATCAAAAATAATATTTTTTCTTGACTAAATTAAATTATTCCAAGGGCTAGTAGGGGCTTCTTTGGATGAGGAAGGCTTCCTAATGGAGGGAATTTCTCCCTAAGATGCCAAATTTCAACAGATGCAGAACATTGGACAAGTGATATGTGGCAGGTAAATATGGATTCTTTGGATGGAAAAGTGGGATGAATCTATGTGACACATGGCATCATTCATATATCACCATATAGCATGATGACATCATCATGACAATAGAAATGTTTTCAACAAATGACATGGTAGAACATTGGGATTGGTGTTTGCGAATGATGTTTGTAGGTGATTTTCTTTGTTGTAGAAAGTCTATTAATGATTGGACAATGGACCCAAAATAAGAGTTAGTTCAATAATTCAACATTCAAGTAATTTACTCGAGCATAGAAGCGAGAAGACCCAAACCAGAATAGGAGTGGAAGCATGTCAAACATAAAGGATTTGGTCAAGCAGTGCAGTGACATGAAAAAGGTGCTACACTCTCCAGGAGCTTAGAAAATTGGGTTTTGTGATTGAATTTTGTTATGGAAATCCAAAGGATTTATTGCATGACTAGATATGGCAGACTACGTGAAACAAAAAATCACATTGACCATGACATGTGATGGATAATATGTTGAAAATGTAACAAGATGATGGAGCCTAGTGAAAAGAAGTCGCCTTCACTAAGTGGTCCCATAGGCTATTTTTGGCGCAAAGTCTATTTTTAGACTATGTCTATTTCTAGACATATGGATCATGGTCTATGAGTCGCAGGATGCTATTTGTGGATGATTGGTTATGTTGGTAAAAATAGATGGAATTCTATTTTTAGACATATGGGCGGAGTCTATTTTTAGACTGCCAGGCTAAAAATAGAACAATCGAATATTATTAGCTCTTAATAATATTTGGACTATAAACATTATCTTATTCTCTTGGAGCACTTCAGTTCGAGCTACGGATGTGGCACATACAGCTGCCACAAGGAAATACGTGGTTCTTATGGGTTACTTGAGCTATTTCATTGAGGACTTCAGTTAGGACTCAAGTGGTTGAGTTCTGTGGAGTTGAATGAGGAGTTGATGGAGTTGTGTTCAGTTTAACTTAGTTGAACTAGTTGTATTTAGTCTAACTAACAAATACACTAGTTATGAGTGATGTGAATTAGTTATTAATTAATTCACTAATTATTAACTCATAAAATCAACTAAAGAATACAATCAGTTAACTCAGTGCATGGACAGTTCAGTGGAGACAAGTGTTAGAGGTGAGTGAAAGGGCAAGACAACTGTCAGTTGTGACTATAGTTGTGCATGTGATTTGCACAATCAATGGATTGAGTATTTCCAATGAGGATTGCAAGGTATATCCAAGGGAAATACGAATCTGGATCATTCATTCATCAGTATTCTCATGCAGGATTGCGCAGTGGAGGCAGGCAAGCAGCGGAGGGGTTTTGAGCCAGTGATTGATTCAGATTTGAGCTAGTTTGTGTGTAACAGGTGGAGATAGTGCTGAGTACTTGTGAGGAGTATTGTACTATGCATTGTTGCATGTTCTCAATCAATATAATATACAGATAGTTGGGGGTTTTCAGCTTTATGCTTTCCCCGGGTACATACTGTGTTGATATGTGTGATTGATGGTTCAATGTGCGCATGTGAATGTTTCTTAATAATGCTAAATTGATGATCAACGTAGAGGAGGTTATGTATTATGCATGATTCCACAAATAGTGTATAATCAGGATAATCTCTGTGAATAAGTGTCATATTATTCAAAATTTCTACATAATAGACCGATAAGGAAATAGTGGGTGACTGTGAGTGCATGTTTTCTCTTAGGGAAATTGAAGTGAGCCTTGCATAATGGAAAAGTGTGGACCAAGAAGAGAAATAAAAACGAACAACATGATTGGTGAAAATAGAATGGATGTCCCATTAAAGATCAGATGCGCTGATAAAATAATTGCATAATTGCTTTGATAAACTCAAAAAAGTAAATGAAGCCCTTCCTCTAGTCCTAGAAGAATAAATTAGCCCCATAATCCATCAAATACATGACAAGTCTGAGAAATGGTTGGTGATCCCATTAATGGGTTAAGCATGTCTCATTGAAGAACATAGGCTGAGAAAAAGTAGAAATTTTGTTGAGAAAATGCAGTGAATTAAAAGCAGTCTTATTAAATCCTAGAGGACAAGATTAGGTTCCATACTAAAGTATTTTCTTGAGCCATGGGAAAAATCAATGATGACTCTTATCAAGACATATGTGTGCTGAGAAAATTATGATTTTTTAAGTGTAGTGGTTAGAGGGAAGGTATCCAAAGAGGGAAAATACATAAGATGCAACCTAATTAAGGAAAAGTTATGCCAATATATTGAAAATTATGAGGTTGTGTGATGTGTATAGAGTAGGAGTGTATATGCTTTTGAGGATTGTTCAGACCTAGACTGAGCATAAGAAGCTATGTAGAGATAGAGCTCCAAAGAAATCCAAGAACTAGTTAAGGCTATGTGTGTGGTTGAATAAGGCTAGAAATGATTTGAGAGTGTAAATTTGATGTGTTCACCTATAGAAAAAAACATGATGAGTATTTGAATCGAGTTTGGTGGAGGATGGGTAAGAGGAATAGTTGGTTCATGTGCAAATCTTAAGCTGTTATAAGAGTCTACAAGGGTTGTAAGAGCTTGTAGGGTGTTGATCCGATTGAGGTTGTGTACCAGGCTAAGTGAGAGCAAAAGTTGTGAGCAACAGGTTCTTTGTGAAAAAAGCACTTCCGGATACAATTTGAAAATCCTACGAAATAGGGATATATAGGTTTAGCAGGTTGGTTCTTGCAGATTAGGGTCGGTGCTTCTTACAAGTTGGTCAAACATCTACACTGAGGGAGTTGATGCTTCCTACTAGCTAGTGTTAGCGAAACAATGAGGGAGTCGGTGCTTCTTGCTAGTGGGTGATAGAAAAACAATCAGGAGAGTTAGTGCTTCCTAATGGTCATTCCAACGAAACAAATAAAGATTTGGTGCTTCTTCTGAGTGGGTGCTCACAAAACATTTGATGTAATCTTAGTGGTCGCTTTATATTTACACCATAACATAAAAAAAATAATTTGTTTTTTCTCCCAGAAGGGTTTCCATGTTAAATATTTTTGTTCATATGTGTATGTTTCTTATGGTGTGGTTATGAATTTGATGAAACATCTTCATGATATGCTTTTGAATGTTTAAAAGTTTAAATTTGGTTAAAATTAGTTAAATTTCCTTAATACTAATTCACCTTGTCCCTCTCAGTATTAACATGGTATCTAATAATTGGTATCAGAACAAGTTCCTTCATGAAAAACTTAACCACTCGAAGGTAGATCATCGCTAAGCAAGATTGGGTTACACTAGATGGCGTACTATTCTTGAAAAGATCAGAGTATGTGCTCTGGAAATTTAGAATGGAAGCCTAATTAATAACTATTGATTTAGATGTATGGTTTTCTGTAGAATAAGGAATGAAGAATGAACATAAAACATAAGCAAAGAAAATAATCTTGAAATGGCTATCAGATGTAGACTCTAATAAAGTAAGATATTATGAGTCAACAAAATAAATGCTAGACAAGTTACAATGCATGTATGGAGACGATAACTAATAGGAACCAATACAAATTCAAGAACCCTATTGCTTAAATAGTGAATCAAATTCTAAAGAAGCTATTGCTGGAGGTAAATATCTGAAAAAAGAAGAAGGGATACTAGAAGAAAGACTCTCAGAAGATCAAAGAACTTTCTCTTAAGGTGCAAGTTGTTGATTATCAATCAAAAGATGAAGGCACAAAATATTCAAATGAGATTTCATGCATTTCAAAACATGAGTTGATTTTTCGTTGCGAGTGTAAAAAAATAGGTCATATATCCTCCAGATGTCCATATGAAGGTTCAAAAGAAAAGGATATATGTACTTGTTGACGGTGTTGGACCCACCAACATTCAGGGGATCTCCCCGATATGAAGTCCTAATTAGACCTCACATTGTTTTGTGTAGGAGTCCCATCTAGTATGTTAGGGCCTAAATCTACCTCAGGCTGAGAAAGGCAGTTCTAGGGTAAAATCAAACCACGCTTAACCTGGTAGCTAGCCCTACCAGGTTAGGAGAGGGCTCTCTCCTTGTCAATCTTAATGAAAATTTATCAAGGAAGGGTTGAGATGACTAATATAAAGACTAATTTTAGGCTAGGTATGCTTGATCAGAGGAATTTGTTTGATTTTAATGGTTGGTTGCTGGATCAGATGGGAAGGCAGCTTTGGGTCTGGGAAATGAACACAAATTTGCAGAGGTTTCTATGGGGCGAGGTAGGCAAGTGTTTTAGCACTTTGAAATGAGTGTAATGGTGAGTCTAAAGAGTGGTGAGGAGTTGGAGAGGGCATGCATAAGTCACGAGTCCTCTTAAAATAGTAGAAAACATGTAAAACTAAATAAACCCTAAGGCGGAGCACTGAAACATCAACGAATTCAACCTTTTACACTTGATTCATTTAGCTATGAAGAATAAAGAGATGATGGTACACATAAAAATAATATCACTGAATAACTGAGAAGGAAACTATGCTAACTCACGTTACCACAAGAATCCCAAAAAATCTGCAAAACCTTGGTTTATTTCCTTGCCAAACTACATAAGTGATGTACAATAGTTCTCGATGCATCCACAAGAGTCCAATCTTTACAAATGACTGAAAAAACACATGATATAGACCTACAAACCACTTGTGCTATCCATCAAGGGTTGAATCCATGAGAAGAGGGGTGGTTTTGAACCATATCTAAACTAGGAACACAAAAATAGGCAGTGGAAAAACTTGCCTCTAAAACTTAGGATCTGATTCATTCAACTCTAAACCACCTACAACTGATGTATCTACCTTATCAAGTCAATTTTTATCATTTTTACATCATAGTACATAAATTTACGTCATGTCCCATCATGAATTTGACCATAAGAGATAAAAAGTCAAACTAGAAGAAAACTAGGCGAAAAACAAAATTTTTGAGCAAAATTGGCACTTTTTCATCCTATGCGTAGCGCCATTTTTTTGTGCATAACGCTTTTTCCAATCTGCTTTTGGGGGCCTTCCCCTTCACCAAATTTGTTCCATGATGGCTTTTTAGAAAGGTCTATCTGTTTACTTTCTAGGACAAGTGGAATTTTTGAATTTGGTGTCCATTTTCCCTTCCAAAACTGCAATCTCCCAAGACTTCGTCCTGTGTGGCCAAAAAGTGGCAGAAAGGGCATTTTTGAGGTGTTTTTAGCCCTTTTGGAGGTCCAAAACTTGTCAAAATTTCCTAGTAATTTCTGAGCATGCATAAATTTTCACAAGGAATCCAAAAATTCCAAGTTTTTTTCAAATGGACGTCCCTATAAAAATTGAGCGCCTGTGGCGCTATGCACCTGCTAGAAAAACGAGTTTTTTCCTTGAAAATTTCAAAAATGCCAAAA
This sequence comes from Pinus taeda, assembly GCA_000404065.3. Lineage (NCBI taxonomy): Eukaryota > Viridiplantae > Streptophyta > Pinopsida > Pinales > Pinaceae > Pinus > Pinus taeda. The sequence continues at coordinate 46,510 of APFE030807093.1, read as the reverse complement.
AGTTCACCAAATTTCTTGAAATTCGACATGAGTGATCTATGTTAGGTGCTATTCTAGGCCAATGAAGCTTCATCCAAGATCTTGAGCTTACCTTTCTCTTTCTTGCTCCTCAAAGGTCTCTTTAACTTGGCTTTTATGCTTCTTATCCTTGTTTTACAAATTTTGTTTTGGGCCACATAGTGATAAGCTGTGTCGCAACATCTTTTTCTCCTTGTTGGCCTTGTCCAACAACTTCTCAAGGTGGATATTGACTCTTTCCAACCATGATTCTCGGTCGGCCTCTATTTCTTACTCTTGTGAAGCTAGCTTGATTTTCCTCTTCTTTGCCAATTGTCGGTTTTCCCTTATGTTTTGCAGCTCCATGATTGTTTGCTTGTCCTCTAGCTGCTTGTTCTATTGCTCAAGGTAATTAATAATCCATCTAGTCCTCTCAATGTTAATTGATAGGCTTTTTATCTCACCTTCCTACTCCTTGATGATCTCATCCTTGAGCGAGCCCAAATCAGTGTCCTCTTCCTCAATCAAAATGAAATCTTTGTCTTGGCCTTCAGAAGGCCCTTCGTCATGCATTGGTTTCTTTCCTCTATCTTGTACCTGCTCTAATGAAGAAGAAGGCAAAGCCCCTTTCACCCCAGGTGAAGATAGCATTTGCCTGTTGTCCGGTGAAGGAAACAAGACTCCTTCCACCCCAGGTGGAGATAATACTTGTTTGGAAGCTACAAATAATCTCCTTGTGCCTTTTTCATAAGTAATAAATACTGACACATCTGTAACTTGAGTCTCATGAACCTCTAGCTGATGTGAAGGCCCTCCTTCCTCTTGAAACACTTATGGGGTCACCTGAGGGCCTTTGAAAACCTCATGTGAAATGAAGCTATCCCAAGAAATATTCAGCAAGCTCAGCTAATGCAAAACAACAATTTTGATCAATGAAAAATGATAAATGCTATTGAACTGTTTAGGAAGAGGTTTCCTTTGCACCAATGTAGCCATCTTCTCAATATTTCTGCATATGAAATAGGGGAGGTTCTTCATACTTACTCTAGTAAAGTGCATCAACAATCTAACATGGTAAGTGTACAAGCGAGAAAACCTCCCTTCACAGGTGAAATATTTGAGAATGAGCTTCATGAGTGGAGCATAAGTGTCCTGTACGTATCTAAAGGGAAAGACCCTAATGATGTGATTTTGATAACTATCCTTGACGTAAGACTCATAATGTTCTTTGTCCACAAGCTGTCCTTTGTTCCATTGTTCACCCACATTTGGAATACCTGTTGCTGCAGCTATGGTTTTAGGTGTCAAAGTGAAGGAAACGCCCGCTAAGTTCACCTGGCCATTGTGAAGATGAAGGAAAAATAGCCTGGCAAGTTCATGGTGGTATTTCACCCTCTCCACCATCTCACAAAACTGGTAGCAAGACTGACATTTAAAGAATGTTACTGCAAGAGGGCAAGCTAGTAACTTTGTGAGTGTGGTGGGCTCCTCCCAGATGTGTTTTCCTCCCTTACGTTGTTTTCTTGGTGCATGAATCTCTTGGGAGGAATCACTCACAGTTTCCTCATCCCTTTCATAAGCTGAATCTATTTCCATATTTGCAAATGTAGAATGTAGAAAGCTGAGTATGAAGAGATTTTCTTAAGTGTAAGTGACTACTGTTTTCTTTTTGGAATTTGATGAGTTGACTGATAATAAAAATGCAAAGGAGGGTTTTGATGATGGTTGTAGGATTTTTCGGGAATGATAGGGTTTAGGAAAAGGGAATTAGGGTTTGGGGAATGGTGGGAATTATTTATAGGGCTTAGGGTTTTGTGATAGGGAGTAAGGTGAGTGTAAATGGGAGAGGGAAAGGGAAGGGAATTAGGGAAATTTAGTGCAGGGGGATGGGATGTGGAAAAATTATACAAGGGGGTGAAAACAACAAGAATAACAAAACCCTAGGCAGTTTTGACAACACAACTTTGAGGCAATTAGGGTTTCATTTCTTAAGCACTCACATCACCATCATGGATGACAAAATCTCTTGCTAGGGAAAATGAGAGGATGCATTTACTTGTAGAGAGATTGTTTGCAAATTTATAGGCTTGGAAAATCGATGGAATGAGTTTTTGAGTTCAGTTGACAGATGCGTCGCACCAATGCCCAGGAACGTAGTACGTGACAGGTGTGTCGCACACATTGAATTTCCTTTGCAAATCCTGTGCCTGGTGCATAGTGCCTGACAAGTGTGCCGCGCCAATTCCCATGTGCATTGCACCACTGAAAACTGGGGTTTTTGCTGCAACTTTTTACTTGTTTCTCCTCAAATGCGATTTCTCCTCTTTCTCTCTCTCTTTAGTACAAACGAGGACTTCTAACACCAAGGATCACTTTATATACATGTTGAATTTAATTTTTCATTTAGAAAAACCCATTTTCTAAAGTTCCCTTTCACTTTATCTTTAAAACCCTGATTTTGCAGTTGGCTCTTTTTCTTGTCATTTGATGGACTAATGCTTGAATGTTTTATTTATTTTGCAGTAGCTGGAGTGCAGGAGTTTGGCAAGGTGACCAAGGGCTATAGATGATGCTTTATTACATATGAAACATTAAAATTACATAAATTTGTACATGAAAATAGAAAAACTTTGTTTTCACCTCAAAACAAAGTTTTGAGGTAAAAACCCTTTATGAGGCAAATCAGTAGTGAAATTTGTGATTTTATGAACTTATTAAACATCCTCATGTGCCTACTTACCTCTTATTGAGCTTTTGAAGACCATGGTAGCAAACCCTAGACCTAATGAGACTTTGAAAACCCTAAAATGACTTTTGCAAATGTAAATGAAAAAAATGACTGTAAATGGCCTGAACTTGTGAAAATAGGCCAGCAGGTAAAGACCATGAGGGAAATTTGATAATGAACCACTTCGATCAGTTGATCCATGACCTAATGGAATGCAACTGATCGAATGAGACACCTAAAATGCATGCAAAAAGAGAATTTGATCACTGATGGAGGGATGAAGATACCGACACTAACATTGGATCCAATGGGGATGGTAGCTACTGGGAGGTACCAAGAACTACAGATCTTTGGGAAGCAGACAATGCCTCTTCCATTGGGCTAAATGGAGTCAATAACTTAAACAAACATAAAACCAATATCTTGGCTCAAAATTGACTTAATTACAAGACTAAAGCTGACTTAAAACTGACTCAAACAATCCACACTAAGTAATCAAAAACTAACATCAGACCTTCAGTTTTATAGCTTTCACTTCGGGCCCCAAACTGAATGAATGACGACAGTACACACTTGCAATGAAGGAAATAAAATGGTATGTACAGTGGCAGATTATGAAACTAGAAAATTCCTCAAAGATAATACCGTTTTAGTAGCCAATCATTGACTGGCCCTCCTAGACAATCTTACCCATTCATTTCTTGGAGGAGAAAAGCATTTTGACCTTGATATGCGTCAATTCTATATGGTCCCTTCCACAGATTCTCGAACTTCCTGTGCTTTCCTTTGTCCTCATTTCTAGCATCCCACTTTAGCACTATGTCTTCAATCTGAAACTTATCGACCTTTGCCTTGCGATAGTAGATTTTCTTGATTCTCTCTTGCAGCCTGAAGGTATTATGGAAAACCTCCTCTCTCGTCTACTGTAAATGGATCATTTGGTTTATCCTTCGCTGAAAATGGTCCTCCTCGCTGCTAGCTTCCTACAGAAGTTTTACCACCGGGACTGCGAGAGATGTCAGGAACATCTTGTTGACACCATATACTAGTTCGAACGGAGACATGCCAATTGATTTCTTCTTACTTACTCTATTCGCCCATAGTGCATTAACTAGCTTCTTGTGCCAGCTCTTTTTGTTTGTTTCCAACAGCTTTTTGATGATGTTGACCAATGATTTATTTGAAGATTCTGCCAATCTGTTACCTTGCGGATAGTATGCAGTAGAATGCCCCAAGGTAATTTGATATTTGTTATAAAAATCAATCATATTTTTAGATTTGAAAGTTGCTGCATTATCTGTAATCAGCTTGTTAGGACAACCAAAATGTGATAAAATGTTATTTTCAAGAAACTGAATTATTACCGCATCTGTGGCCTGTCGAGTGGGGATTGCCTCAATCCATTTTGTAAAATAATCCATTGCTATTAAGATCCACTTATGCTGAGCTAAAGATATAGGGTGGATCTCTCCAATAAAATCTAGGCCCCACTACTGAAACAGAGCACTTACTTCAATCGACTTGAGAGGTAGTGGCTGTAATTTTCTCCTTCCCTGAAAAATTTGACATTCATGATAGATTGTAACAATTTTATAAACATTAGCAAAGAGGGTAGGCCAATAGTACCCTGCTCTCAAAATTTTATTTTCCGTCGTCTTCCAAAATAGGTGACCTCCACAATCTCCCTTGTGAAAATCATCCATGACCTGTTTTGCTTCCTCCTCAACCAAACAATTCAGCAACATACCTCCCAGATCTTTGCAATACAATGCATTATTCATAATACAAAATTTGGTAACCTTTAATTTCAGAGTTCTACTTTTGTTTTTATCCATCCACGGTGGTGGTGAAAGGTGCTGGAGCACATATAAAACATCTAAATACCAAGGAGAATGGATAAAAATGTCAGATACCTGAACAAGTGAGCTGTCTTCATCTTCTTCGAACATAGCAACAATCAATTTTATGTACAAGGAATGCAAATTAGACTCCGCCATTAGTTTTGCTAGACCCTGCCCCTTGATGAGCTTTGTTGGCTTTATCTCCAAGTCATATTCTAACAAAGTTACGATCCATTTGCCTTTTCTCCCTTCCAGAGATGTCTGTACCAAAACATCTTTGACAACTGCGTTAGGGACATAAGCAAGAATATGAGAATGCAGAATATATACTCGAAAATCTTTCAAAGCTTTCACCAAGGCAAAAGATTGCTTTTCAATAATGTTATACTTTAAGGCTACATCTCTTATCGTTGTACTAAAAAAGGCAATTGGCTTCTCAAGCTGGTCTCTTTTCTACATTAAGACCGCTGCCATAGTATGCTCTGAAGCGAATGAAAATAAAATGAAATCTTGGGAATAATTTGGGTTCATGAAAATCGGAGCTGAAGAAAGAGCTAACTTTACCAAATTGAAATACCTGATGGCTTCTTCGGTCCATTTTACCACATTATCTTTCTTCAACATGTTTGTGATTTCCCTCAAATGTTCAACTAGATTTGGCACAAAACGATGTAAGAAGTTCATCTTATTGTTGAATCCTTGGATTTCCTTTTTACTACGAGGAAAATCAATTTTCTGAATAGCTTCCACTCGAGAAGGATCGATGTCGATGCCCTCCTTGGATATGATATGACCGAGAAGCTTCCCCTCATCCATGGCAAACAAGCTCTTTTTGGGATTAAGAGATATGCCATACTTTCTACACCACTGAAAAACAATCTTCAAATGGTAAAGATGCTCCTCATATGAATTGGGAAAAACTATCAAATCATTAAGATAAACTACCAAAAATACATCTTTCTCATTTGCAAAGGTGATATCCATAGCCCGTTGAAAAGTTGCACCAACATTTTTTAAACCGAATGGCATCTTGGCATAATGGAAAGTTCCCCATGGAGTGGTGAATGTTGTTTTGTCTCTGGTCATCCTCATGGACCAAAATCTGGTTATAGCTAGAATACCCATTGAGCAGTGACATACGAGATGCCCCAACCAATCTTTGGAGTATGTGGTCCATCTTTGGAAACGGATAATTATCTTTCAAAGACACCTTATTCAGATTTCTAAAATCAATGCATAATCTAATCTCACATGTCTTCTTCTGCATAGGCACCAAATTGGAAATCCATTCTGAAAATCTTATTGGAACAATTATACCAGCCTTGTATAACTGATTCACCTCCTTCTCTATTGATGGCAGCGGCTTAGGATTGATCCTTCTTAACTTTTGGCTAAATGGCTTTTGGTTTGGCTTGATTGGAATAATGTGCTAAATTATACTTTTATTGTACTCCAAATCTGAATAGTCCCATGCAAATACATCAGTAAATGAAGACAATAAACTAATGTAATTTGCCTTTACCTGAGGAGGCAATGCCTTTAACAACTTCACCATCTTTGGATTTTCTGCTGTTCCGATATTCACGTCTTCAACTCCCTTTTCAATCGGCATCAAACTTGGCTTCCGGGCTACATCATCTTGGTCAAATAATTCCTCTAAAGGTATGAGGCCTTTAGGGATGACATTGTCCTTTAGCTGCAAAACTTCCATCTGATTTACTTCTAAGTCTGGTTTACCATTATCTTGCTCGCCATCTATAGAAGTGTCATGATATTTACCTTCATTTCGCAGAAATTCTTCAATCTCTTTGTCATCCTGAAACACCTGCCAATATCTTTGATTATCAGGGAAGCCGGGAGATGTTTCACATGAATTTCAAACTTATTGTTTGAATTCATTGGAATCTTCACGTTGCTTGTTGTTGTAGTAAGGGAATCTGCAATAACATTTTGTACATTAGGAACACATGTCAAAGTGTAATTTGGAAACAACCTCAAAATATCTAAAACCGCATTATGGTAGGCCCTCATTCAAGGATGTTTTGCTTGGTATTCTCCCTTGACTTGATTGATTACTAATTCGGAGTCACCATAAACTGAAATTCTTTTTGCATTCAACTTTTTGAGGATTTTCAAGCCTGCAATTAGTCCCTCATATTCTGATTCATTATTAGAACAATCAAAAACCAACTTGTATGAACAAACTCTTACGTTACTCGGGACTTTATTTGGTGAGAAAACACAACTACGTATCCAAATACCAATTCCCGCACCTTCCCTACATACTGCTCCATCAAAGACCATACTCCACAAATCGGCTTCTTCTTCCAAGTGCTGGAATTCTGCTTGCTTTTCTACCTTTGGTTGTTGTCCATCAATTCCATGTTGCTGGTGCGATGTTGACTGTTCAACGGTACTTTTAAGCCTTTGTCTCTCTTGATCAAGTATAGCTCGGAAATTTTCTGTTATCTCCGGTATATCTTGAACTTCAACTAATTGACTATTTACATCATTGAAACCACTATCAGATATAAAGAACAAAAGATCCTAAATTTGTATGTACATAATTAATTGGATGATTCAACGGTTTCTCCTTGCTTGTGATCATATATTTCATCTTTTTCTCCCTATATAATTTCCTCATCTGATCAAACACGGAATAGTGGCATAGGAGAAATCTAACTGCAATGTCCCTTTGAGTTTTGCACCCCATGATCTAGATATAAGCATGCCAAATCTAGGGGGAATGTCGGCCACAACTACATCCATAAGAGCATTTTTCATTGGAATCTGATCCAAAGTTACAACCAAATCTTTAATGAGACCAATACATCTTACTCTACTAGAATCAAAGGAATAAAGGTCATGATACTTTCGAGTGATGTCCAAACCCAATTCTTCCATAATTGCCTTTGGCATCAGGTTATGAGATGCTCTTGAATCAAACATGGTGTTATGCAAAACATAATCATGCAATCTAAGGCTGATGTAAAAAGGAGCTACATCACTATCCTCAGATTGGACTTCTAATGCCTAACCAAAGATAAGTTCAGGTTGGTCATCTTCCACATTTACCATTTTAGACAGAGGATCTATATTCAAAATCTTTGCCACTTGACCTTTATAACTGTTGTTCTTCATTAATTCAATCAAAGGTATTGACACTTTTAACTTAGCAATTTCATTTTCTAAGCTAAAGGTTGTAGTTTTCTCTACCTTTTTGACTGGAGCATCCTTCTTTTCAGTCTTCTCCTTTGTTGCACTTTGCTGATTTGACCTTTCATTTGCTGATTGCACTTCACTGGAAGTAGGATCTACTAGCTCCTTTCCCTTTTTCTGCACATTCGGAGAATAATTATTTGGTGGTGTTGCTTCCTTCCGCTTCTGAATTGGATTGATTGGTACATCACTACTCTTGAGTATTGTCTTTGCTACACTGTCAATGCATTCATGTATCCTCTCTGATATTCATCCGATTCCTCTTCTAGAACTGTTTCATTTGCTAATATGAAATCTTCATCTTTTTGTACAACTGAACTCTCTGAATACTCCTCATCTTTGCTGATATAAATTGGCAAACCATCTAGTGTAAAAAAGTGATTCTCCTCTCCAATTGGAGTCTTATCATCCTCTGATTCAGTGCCATGGACATAGTTCTGCTATAATGGTGTTCTGACTTGCTGTTGAGCTGATGGATCTTGAGCTCTTTATTCCCGTTGCTTGATTCTAAATTGTGGTTTCTACTGACCACAGAAATTTGGATTTATGACTTGTGTCTGAGGCTTATCTACAATGGTTAATCCATCAAACATTTTCTCAAGATTACGAAGCACTTGATCTGAAGAGGAAGATTCTTCCTTTATGGTCACTTTCTTTTCCGTTTTTGTCCTAGCTCTCTTAGCTAGTAGATTTGCTTCAACACTCACTGCAATTTTCTGCATGTCCTCCAATGCAGTTGGGTCTCTTTCTCTCAATTGATATGCCATGTTGGGATCAAATCCATCAGGAAATTTTATCAAAGCCAGCCCCATAGGTGGCTTAATATCAGCTGGAATGGCATTATAAACAATATAGAATCTAACACAGTAATCATGGACACTTTCACCAACATTTCTCTTTATGTTTTCATATTCGGAAAGAATTTGGAGTGGATTTTTCTTTACCTCCCAATGATCCAGAAATTGTCTATGAAGAACTACCAATGAATTGATTGTTCTAGCAGGCAATGCTCTGAACCAATTTCAGACTTCGCCTCCAAAAGTTTGCACAAATAATCTCATACTCACATTCTCTTCGTCTATCTCATGGAGATCAAAGAAATCACTCATCTGATCAATATGCTGTTGTGTTGTGATACCTTGGGAAGCATCAAACAATGGGATTTTACTTTGATAGTTAGCAGGCATAGAATCCAAGTTTTGTGGTAAAATGAGAGGTGCATATATGACAGCCATTGCTCAAGGTGGATTTAAAACTAGCCTTGGGGATGTAGGAGGAGTTGGAACAATGATAGCAAATGATGTGACCAGTGTATGAGGTGTCAAAGGAGGTGAAGAATTTCTTGATGTTTGAGGTGTAGAAGGAGTGGATGGGGGTGAAAGCACTACATATTTATGATACGATATGGCTAGATGCACGGGAATGGTGGGAATAAAAGGAGGCTCTGTAGGAATTTCTGAACCAAACATGATGGCAGATGAACCAAGAGTAGCAGATGTAGATTCTAAGAACTCGGGAATATTGGTAACCACAATTGAAGTTTGAAGATTCAGAATATAAGCATCAATTGATCTATTTGCTCTTTTAGTTTCAAGATCTTTAACAAACTTCAGATTTAGAACAGTAGCACCAACTACACCTTCAGACTTAGTTTCAAACAATGATAGCTCAAAATTTACATCAAATGGGAGATCTTCAAGATATTCAAAATCAACCAAGCACGAACGAGATCTAAACACAGGGGTCACAAAAATTTCTTGGCGGAGAATTCTTGCAATGAGATTTGGGTTTTCATACATGGGAGGAGGATCAAGATCAGGATTGGCTCTGATGTATCTTTTGGAAGCCAGTGTGTTGAATTAATCCCAAAAATCAAATTGACATTACAATCTTGTCAGCCTAATGAATTCTAAACTCATCATCCAAAAGTCTAGAATTATGTATTGTACTAGGGCAATTTACAAGTCAAATGCTCAGTTTATAAAACTATACTGGAGATTGACTGAAGCAACATTCATCTACTTATGCACTCACAAAGCAAGAGCAGTTCGAAGGCTACCTGGCTAACTTCAAGCTCCGTCTATAGTTCATAAAGTGAAGAACACTAACAAACAAACAAACTTTTCTTCCCCAGTATGGTTGCCACTATGTTAGGGCCTAAATCTACCTCAGGCTGAGAAAGGCAGGTCTAGGGTAACATCAAACCACACTTAACTTGGTAGCTAGCCCTATTAGGTTGAGAGAGGGCTCTCTCCTTGTCAATCTCAATGAAAATTTATCAATAAATGGTTGAGATGACTGATGTAAAGACTAATTTTAGGCTAGGCATGCTTGCTCAAAGGAATTTGTTTGATTTTAATGGTTGGTTGTTGGTGTTATCTCAAAATCAGACCCTGCCAGGCTGCTATGATCAGGTAGACTTCAAGTAACTATTTCAAGCCAACTTTAGGTTGAGGCTTAGCCTCCCCAACCTGAGAGGGCTCTCTCAAAGGATTAATGATTTTTGATTATAAGTAAGATGGCTAACTCTTGTGAAACACATGTAAAATGCGAGTGGTTGAAACACAATTAGAAAGCATCCATTGGGCTTATGGAGTTAGATATGCTTCAGTATTGACAGTAGATTTAGCTTTGCATAGAAGTCAGGGCATTCAGAATCCAATAAATGCATAACACATCAAACACATAGGGGACCAACACAGTTTATAAATGTATGCAGGAAATTAGAGCACTGTAAGTGATTTATAAGTGACCACACATTCATAACACTGTAGATAATATGAAAAAGAAAACACAAGACATTTAGAACATCAAATTCTTCATGATTCCTTAGAAGCAAGGCCAATATTGTATTACTAGAAAACAAAGTCTTTACACTAAGCACAATACAAGAGCTTTTCTCCTTAATTTTCCAACCCTTTGTACAATACATCTTCTTCTATATATAGAGATATTTAAATAACTTAGATTCCTCCTCAAGCATGAGGGGAATTCGAATTCATCCTATTATGACACATATTGATACTTAAAACTAACTATTAAATGCAAACGACACCTAACTAGCAGGCCTAGAGACCTAATACAACTAGGAGTGTAACTCCTTATCATGATTACAACAACCTTATCTAAGCATTTAAACCATTCTTTGACAACTTTCAACTTCAAGAAGTCGAATTTGATGAAGCCTCCCACGTGGTCATCTGACTGCTGAAGACAAACCCTAGAAATTAGGGAACATGTTTCCCTGTTTTTAGGTTTAGGATCCCTGAAAATGGCACGTGGGACAGAGCCTTTATCTCCTCATCCATGACACTTTTTTAGAAACTGAAGGAGGTTTTTGTATTCCATGATGTATAGAACAAAAAAGTCTCTTGTTTTTTTAAAATACGTATCCAGCTGTCCAGAATCTATCCTTGAAAAACACGTGTCAAACATGAAATATCCGTTTTTTGAATTTTGGGTTTCAAAGAAAGCTTATTATCTCCCAACTTAAAACACTTTTGAAGAAAGTGAGATAGGTAATTGTATCTAGAGAGTTGATGAAGAGAAACCTCATTCCAAATTCCAAAATACCTTTTCATGTGACCAGAAACTGATCTTGAAAAAGACTGCTAAAACCAGAAGACCAAGCTTGACTTTTAGCAGTTTCGTAGCACAAGTTTAACCATAAATTCATCCCACCTCAGAATGGATTTGAAGAAACTGAAAGAGGTTTTTGTATTTTTGTATGTTAGGAAGAAAAGCCTCTTTAAATTTTCAAAATTGAGTTCTCAGCTGCTTAGGACCCCTTCTGGAATTTGACTAGTAAACACAGAAAGCAAAGTTGTTTATGCTGAAATAAGCTTTTTCAGGGATTTCGTAGCGCGCTACGAAAACTCCTAGTTCAGTGATTTCGTAGCTAGTTTCAAAATATTTCTAACATGATGTAAGATATGACTTCTAAACACTTGGTAAGGATTCTAGGGCATGGAATGAGGCTGTCAAACTTTATTTTGGAAAAGAGATATGACCTTAAAAGACTTCTAACCTTATGACCTAACCCTTAAAGCATGAAATGACCTAGAGACCCTTTAACACCATGACTAGAAGAAGGGTTTGTAAATGAGAATGACACTAATTGTGATGAGATGAATCAAAACTTATAAGACTATGACTAGAAACAAGGTAACTTTCCAAAGCTTAGAGACAAAGATTTTAGGGTGATAACAGTGAGGAATTTATGGTTAAACTTGCGCTATGAAACTGCTGAAAGTTAAGCTTGGTCTTTTGGTTTTAGCAGTATTTTTAAAGGTCTTGCCGGACTATTACCGGTTGTCCATCATAAATGAAAAGACTATTAGCCCTCTATGACAAGCCTTATAATAGAAATTAAGCTTTCTTTCAATACTGAACTTCCCCTTTATGTATGAACCTTCGACTTTATGAGCGCGATGAACTGGTGACATGACAACTTCATTTGACCCTTTCTAACCTTCACAAAGAAAGAGCATAGGGCAGAGCATAGTCTTAGAATAGCATAGTCTAATAGAGAGCATAGCATAAGAGAGAGCATTGTACCCAGTTAATTGCAGTTTCTGGTCACATCAAAATGTATTTTTGAATTCTGAAGGATATTTCTCTTCATCAACTCTCCCGCTACAATAACCTATCTCACTTTATTCATAAGTGTTTTCAGTTGGGAGATAATAAGCTTTCTTGAAACCGAAAATTCAGAGAATATATTTTTCCTATTTGACACATGTTTTTCAAGGATAGATTATGGACAGCTGGAGAAGTATTTTAAAAAACCAAGAGAATTTTTTGTTCTAGACATCATGGACTACAAAAACCTCCTTCAGTTTCGAAAAATGTGTCATGGATGAGGAGATAAAGGCTCTGTCCCACGTGCCATTTTCAGGGATCCTAAACCTAAAAACAGGGAAACATGTTCCCTAATTTCTAGGGTTTGTCTTCAGTAGTCAGATGACCACGTGGGTGGCTTCATCAAATTTGACTTCTTGAAGTTGCAAGTTGTCAAAGAATTCTTTAAATGCTTAGATAAGGTTGTTGTAATCATGATAAGGAGTTACACTCCTAGTTGTATTAGGTCTCTAGGACTGCTAATTAGGTGTCATTTGCATTTAATAATTAGTTTTAAGTATCAATAGGTGTCATAATAGGATGAATTCGAATTCCCCTCATGCTTGAAGAGGAATCTAAGCTATGTAAAGATCTCTATATATAGAAGAAGATGTATTGTACAAAGGGTTGGAAAATTAAGGAGAAAAGCTCTTGTATTGTGCTTAGTGTAAAGACTTTGTTTTCTAGTAATACAGTATTGGCCTTGCTTCTCAGGAATCATGAAGAATTCGATGTTCTAAATGTCTTGTGTTTTCTTCTTCATATTATCTACAGTGTTATGAATGTGTGATCACTTAGAAATCACTTACACTGCTCTAATTTCTTGCATACATTTATAAACTGTGTTGGTCCCCTATGTGTTTGATGTGTTATGCATATATTGGATTCTGAATGCCCTGACTTCTATGCAAAGCTAAATCTACTGTCAATACTGAAGCATATCTAACTCCATAAGCCCAATGGATGCTTTCTAATTGTGTTTCAACCACTCACATTTTACATTTGTGAGAGAGCCCTCTCAAGTTGGGGAGGCTAAGCCTCAGCCTAAAGTTGGTTTGAAATAGTCACTTGAAGTCTACCTGGTCATAACAGCCTGTCAGGGTCTGATTTTGAGATAACAACTGGATCAGATGGGAAGGTAGCTTTGGGTCTAGGAAATGAACACAGATTTGCAGAGGTTTCTGTGGGGTGAGGTAGGCAAGTGTTTTAGAACTTTGAAATGAGGGTAATGGTGAGTCTAAATATTGGTGAGGAGGTGGAGAGGGCGTGCATAAGTCATGAGTCCTCTTCAAATAGTAGAAAACATGTAAAACTAAATAAACCCTAAGGTAGAGCACTAAAACATCAATGAATTCAATGTTTTACACTTGATTCATTTAGCTATGAAAAATAAATAGATGATGGTACACATAAACATAAGGTCACTGAAAAAATGAGAAGGAAACTATGCTAACTCACATTACCACAAGAATCCCACAAAATGCTGCAAAACCCTGGTTTATTTCCTTTCCAAACTACATAAGTGATGTACAATAGTGCTCAATGCATCCACAAGAGTCCAACCTTTACAAATGATTGAAAAAAGACATGACATAGACCTCCAAACCACTTGTGCTATCCATCAGGGGTCAAATCCATGAGAATAGGGGTGGTTTCAACCATATCTAAACTAGGAAACTGATTCATTCAACTCTAAACCACCTACAACTGATGTAAATACCTTATCAAGTCAATTTTTATCATTTTTACATCATAGTACATCAATTTACATCATATCCCATCATGAATTTGACCATAAGAGAGAAAAAGTCAATCTAGAAGAAAACTAGGCGGAAAACAGAGTTTTTGAGAAATTGGCACTTTTTCATCCTGTGCGTAGCGCCATTTTTTGTTTTTCTGTGCATAATGCTTTTTACAAGCTGCTTTTGGAGGAATTCATCTTCACCAAATGTGCTCCAAGATGGATTTTTGGAAACTTCTATCTATCTACTTTCTAGGACAAGTGGAAATTTTGAATTTGGTGTCCATTTGCCCCTCCAAAATTGCAATCTTCCAAGACTGCTTCCTATGTGGCCAAAAAGTTGCAGAAAGGGAATTTTTGAGGTGTTTTTAGCCCTTTGGAGGTCAAAAACTTGTCAAAATTTCGTGGTAATTTCTGAACATGCGTAAATTTTCATAAGGAATCCAAAAATCCCAATTTTTCTTCAAATGGAGGTCCCTATAAAAAGCAAGCGCCGGTGGTGCTATGCACCTGCCAGAAAAACCTGTTTTTTCCCTCAAAAATTCAAAAATGCCAAAAAGTTCATCAAATTTCTTGAAATTTGCAGGAGTGACCCATGTTAGGTGCTATGCTGGGCTAATGAAGCTTTAGCCAAGATTTTGAGCTTATCTTGCTCTTTCTTGCTCCTTAAAGCTCTCTTTAACTTGGCTTTTAGGCTTCTTATCCTTGTTTTACAAATTTTGTTTTGGGCCAAATAGTGATAAGCCATATGTTACAACATATTTTTCTCCTTGTTGGACTTGTCCAACAACTTCTCAAGGTGGATATTGACTCTTTCCAACCATGATTCTTGGCCGTCCTCTATTTCTTGCTCTAGTGAAGTTAGATTGATTTTCCTCTTCTTTGTCAATTGCCAGTTTTCCCTTATGTTTTGCAGCTCCATGATTGTTTGCTTGTCCTCTAGCTGCTTGTTTTGTTGCTCAAGGTAATTAATAATCCATTTAGCACTCTCAATGTTAAGTGATAGGCTTTTGATCTCAGCTTCCTACTCCTTGATGATCTCATCCTTGAGTGAACCCAAATCAGTGTCCTCTTCCTCAATCAAAATGAAATCTCTGTCTTGGCCTTTCATCATGCATTGGTTTCTTTCCTCTATCCTATACCTGCTCTACTGAAGAAGAAGGCAAAGCCCCCTTTCACCCTAGGTGAAGATAGCATTTGCCTCTTGTCTAGTGAAGGAAACGAGACCCCTTCCACCCCAGTTGGAGATAACACTCGTTTGGCAGCTGCAAATAATCTCCTTGTGCCTTTTTCATAAGTAATAAATACTAACACACCTGTAGCTTGAGTCTCATGAACCTTTGGTTGATGTGAAGGCCCTCCTTCCTCTAGAAACACTGATGGGGTCACCTGAGGGCCTTTGAAAACCTCATGTGAAATGAAGCTATCCCAAGAAATATTCAGCAAGCTCAGCTGATGCAAAACACCAATTTTGATCAATGAAAAATGATAAATGCTATTGAACTGTTGAGGAAGAGGTTTCCTTTGCACCAATGTATCCATCTTCTCAATATTTCTGCATATCAAATAGGGGAGGTTCATCATCCTTACTCTAGTAAAGTGCATCAACAATCTAACATGGTAAGTGTACAAGTGAGAAAACCTCCCTTCATAGGTGAAATATTTGATCATGAGCTTCATGAGTGGAGCATAAGTGTCCCGTACGTATCTGAAAGGAAAGACCCTATTGATTTGCTTTTGATAACTATCCTTGACATAAGGCTCATAATGTTCTTTGTCCACAAGCTGTCCTTTGTTCCACTGTTCACCGAAATTTGGAAAACCTGTTGCTGTAGCGATGGTTTTAGGTGTCAAAGTGAAGGAAACACCCGCTAAGTTCACCTGGCCATTGTGAAGATGAAGGAAAAATAGCCTAGCAAGTTCATGGTGGTATTTCACCCTCTCCACCATCTTACAAATTGGTAGCAAGACTGACGTTTAAAATATGTTACTGCAAGAGGGAAAGCTAGTAACTCTGTGAGTGTGGTGGGCTCCTCCCGGATGTGTTTTCCTCCCTTATGTGGTTTTCTTGGTGCATGAATCTCTTGGGAGGAATCATTCATAGTTTCCTCATCCCTTTCTTAAGCTAAATCCGTTTCCATATTCGTAAATGTGGAATCTAGAAAGATGAGTATGAAGAGATTTTCTTAAGTATAGGTGACTACTATTTTCTTTTTGGAATTTGATGGGTTGGCTGATAATAAAAATGCAAAGGAGGGTTTTGATGATGGCTGTAGGATTTTTAGGGAATGATAGGGTTTGGGAAAAGGGAATTAGGGTTTGGGGAATAGTGGGAATTACGTATAAGGCTTAGGGTTTGGTGATAGGGGGTAAGGTGAGTGTAAATGGGAGAGGGAAAGGGAAGGGAATTAGGGAAATTTAGTGCAGGGGGATGGGATGTGGGAAAATTATAAAAGGGGGTGAAAACAACAAGAATAACAAAACCCTAGGCAGTTTTGACAGAATAACTTTGAGGCAATTAGGGTTTCATTTTTTAAGCACTCACATCACCATCATGGATGACAAAATCTCTTGCTAGGGCAAATGAGAGGATGTAATTACTTGTAGAGAGGTTGTTTGCAAATTTGTAAGCTTGGAAAATCGATGGAATGAGTTTTTGAGTTCAGTTGACAGACGCGCCGCGCGAATGCCTAGGTGCGTAGCACTTGACAGGTGTGTCGTGCATCTTGAATTTCCTTTGCAAATCCTGCACTCGGTGCATAGCACCTGACAGGTGCACTGTGCCAATGCCTAGGTGTGTTGTGCCACTAAAAACTAGGGTTTTTGCTCCAACTTTTCACTTGTTTTTCCTCAAATGTGATTTTTCCTCTTTCTCTCTCTCTTTAGCACAAATGAGGACTTCTAACACCAAGGATCACTTTATATACATGTTGACTTTAATTTTTCATTTAGAAAAACCCATTTTCTAAAGTTCACTTTCACTTTACTTTTAAAACCTTGTTTTTGCAGTTGGCTCTTTTTCTTGTCATTTGATGGACTGATGCTTGAATGTTTTTATTTCTTTTGTAGTAGCTAGAGTGGTGGAGTTTGGCAAGGTGACCAAGGGCTTCAGATGATGCTTTATTACATATGAAACATTAAAATTACATAAATTTGTACATGAAAATAGAAAAACTCTATTCTCACCTCAAAACATAGTTTTGAGGTAAAAACCCTTTATGAAGCAAATCATCAGTGAAATTTGTGATTTTATGAACTTATTAAACATCCTCATGTGCCTTCTGACCTCTTATTAAGCTTTTGAAGACCATGGTAGCAAACCCTAGATCTAATGAGACTTTGAAAACCCTAAAATGACTTCTGCAAACGTAAATGACAAAAATGACTGTAAATGACCTGAACTTGTGAAAATAGGCCAGCAGGTAAAGACCATGAGGGAAATTTGATAATGAATCACTTCCATCAGTTGATCCATGACCTAATGGAATGCAACTGATCAGATGAGACACCTAAAATGCATGCAAAAAGAGAATTTTATCATTGATGGAGGGATGACGATACCGACACTAACACGGTATAAAGGTCTAGTTGCCAAATGCTTAAATATTTTCCTTGGCTCTAACTGTTAACAAGAAAGAGGGATGAAATGGTGCCTTTGAAAAGCAATGGTGAGTGTTCAGTTGTAAATGTGTCAAATTTCTCCTACTATGAAGAGGGGAGAAAAGTGAGCCTCTAAGAGAGAGGTAGTAGTACCACCCAAGAAGCGACACACACGAACAAGAAGGATCTGTCTAACATCTGGCAAAATAGTCCACACAGGATGCAACAATCATTACAACCAACACATGAAAAGTTATGCCTACTATCTCATGGAATTGTCCAAAGGGATGGGGCAACAATAACAACCATTACAACACATTCTTAATAAGATAAGTACTAAAACAACTGAAATAGTTAAACTATCTTATCACATGTTAAAGAAAACATGAAGAACAAACATACGCAGAATAGTCTTACAAAAATTCATAATCCATGCATGAATAACATGCTCTCCTTGAAGGATTTTTTTATTAAGTAAAAGTTCCAAGCCACGTGTACACAATGAACATCACTAGCTCTAGTAGTGGAGCATTGGAGCCACTCCTTGCTCCCCAAAAGAACTATCTTTTCTCTCTAATGCTTTGCGAGAGGTACCAAGGTGAAAAGTCCTTTGCTCATACAATGAGGGAGTATATATAACCAAGGGGTGATGCTTCCCCTTCCTTGTGACTTTTTGACTACCCTCATGATTGCTTGACTTGCTATTACTTTTCAACTCTACATGACTCTTCATATTCCATACATGTCCTTTGGACTTTCACTTTACAATACATTTATGAAACATATGCCACATCATTGGCCACAAGGTGTGGCATGTGACTACTCATGACATGACATGAAATGACACTACTGACATGGATTGCTTGATGATGTGGAAATGTCAAGCCGCTATTGTTGCTGAGTGTTGAGTGTTTGCTTGAGAATTCTCTTCTTTTCACCTCTGTATAACTTGGTGATGAGGAATCTTCAATGATCTTAATTCTTGAGTTGAAATCACAAACTGATGTCCCTTTGCTTTTCTTGATTGATCTATTTGCATGTTCAGCTACAAGAGTGTCTTCCAGCATGCTTCCCTCCATCATCTTTTCATGGTATGCTAGAGTAGTTGAACATGTAGTTCACTCATGACGAGATGACATCAGTCTCAAAACCTCCCGAGTCTAAGATCGTGCATTTTGATTCATTAGCTGAGCTGGAACTTAGTGAGAGGCTAGGAGAGAGGGCTCAGTGACTACACAACTACACAATTCTAGCACCTAGGGGTGAGGCTTGAGACATGAGACTGTGTAGTGCACAGTCCAGGAAGGATTGAGGGAAAAAGCTACGCATTTCTGGGAGTTAGTGGGACAAAATTAGGGGATGGGCACTGAGAGGACATACTGCATAGTTTCAAGAGACAAGGGAGGTTGGAATACTACACCATTGCACAATTCAACTGCTCAGGAGATGAGATTGAGGTTTGTGATTGCACAATGTGTAGTGAAGGCTAGGTTGGGAGGAATGATTATGCAATTATGGATTTCAAGGCTGGAGATGGGCCCAAAACTTACATAGTTCAATAGTCTTGGGAGGCAATAACTACACATTACACAGTGCTAAGGGTGAAGGTCGCAGCTAGAGGACTGAAACTGTACAGTGCATAGTTCAGGGAGGTCAAATGAAGCCAATTTTCTTATTCGGGAAGCCTTCTCAGAAATGGCTAAGTGTAATACTGGTTAGACTGATGTGAAAAGTGATAAGACTTCGACTGTGATCTCACACTTAGAATACTTGATGACAAAAAAAAATATCACCCATGACCCATGAAAAATTCATTTCCCTCCATGTGACAACATCATAACTAGTTACGACAAGTGTGACACTCAAGATAGACTTTGGGAAGACTGTGACGACACTTGTGAAACAATGCTGAAAAATTTGTGATTGAGTGTGACATATGTTTACATAGTTATAACAACTCATATACAGAAATATAGAGCCTTGAAACCACCAAAATAGGCTTCTACACATTGTGTGATAGCCAATCATGCCAAAAGACGACAGTTTACCCAACTTGCAAAGGGAGCAAAATGCTTCAAGAAAGTCCATGAAATAAGCTTCAGTGTTTGCGACAACAATGCACAAGACTTAGGAAGGCTCTGAAATTGAGTGTAAGCCAAAATTTTGGAGGGTGTTGTAGCAACTACAACACTTGGCGACACACTAGTGGAATTCCAACTTCTCTGCCTTGGTTAACTTCTTTTGTGCAGGGCCTTGGTTCTTCAAGGAATATTGATTCATCATGCAGATTACTTCCCCACTTACCCCATGAATAGACACAATACCCTTTATGCCTTCTTGGTAGAACACAACATAAGATTCAACGATATCAAAATGTTTCGAGTTGGGAAGGGCTTAGTATTTTCAGAGTATAATTTTTCATCTTTGGAGTTGCTCCGCTGTGAGAAAGCCTGGATAGTACCCCGACGAAGTCACGCAAGAACACAAACATTTCTCCATTGCTAGAGAGCTTGGATAGTACCCCAGAAAATTTTCTTGCTTCAGCTCTCTACGCAGTAATCCTTTGTCTTCTTTCACCTTTACTTATTTATTTTAAAGAGGATGGTGCATCGACACTTATTCATTTTTGGTGGAAGAGGGATCCCAAATTATTGAGAGCAGGAGAGGTTGTTCCTTTAGAGAAGCATATAGAGACCATTGATTTATGTTTTTCCCCTTCTCCTCTTCTACTAATTGGATAAGCATTAAAACATTGAAACACAAAACTGATTGTAGGCATAATGTTTTCTCAATATACATAGGTTCATGGTTGGACCAAAACTCTCCTTACGGATGGATCGTATTTTCCATCGGAACTTCTTCAGCCAAACAGTATAACCAACACAAGTAATATGGAGAATAGGTTAGCCAAATTTTGAAGTGACACAAGAATCTTAAGAGTTTGGCCACACATATACTAAGAAGCCACAACATGTTCATGCACAACACTTATTCACATGACAAGGAAAAAGAAAACTTCAAACAAACAAGAAAGAAAACACTATGTACATAGTGCAGGGCACAACCCCAAATCATCATTGAAAGTAATGTTTTAAGTCTTGTCCATTGAAAGGGAGAGAATCAATCTTCTCTTCAAGTGATTGAAGACAATAAGTGTTTTGGTCAAGCTTATCATTGACTGTGAAAAGCCCAATCCATAGGGATTGAAAATTAGTGTGTTTTCCTTTGTCCTCGTGGGCTTTATCCCACTTCAAGGCAAATTCACCCACACTAAAGTTGTTCTTCCCTGTAGAATTCTTGTTGAACCACCTCTTGATACGATTATGATGAAGTAAAAGTCTTTCTTTTTCCTTCAACATTTCTTTCTATAATTTGTGAAGGGTGTCCATCCTGCACTACACTAATAAGGATGGCTTGCTTTAGGATTCTTGTGAAAGTTGGAGTGCAGGAAACTAGATGTTGGGTGGTAATATGGATTCTTTTTTATATACCAGGAAGGGAAGGTGTTCAGAGAGGCTTTTGGCATGACTTATTCAACCATAAAGCATTTACCAAAGCGGAGTGCCAATTTTGCTGCTCATAAAATATGGTCTTTTTTATTATACAAATCGTGTTCTTATTTGTGGATTCAGCAAGACCATTCCATTGTAGATAAGTCTTAGCGATTAAAAGTATGTTCCATTTTTGAAAACAAGTGAAGTAGGAATAATGAACCTAGAAATGATGTTCTGCTAAAGGAAATTTATGATTTCATGATCATTCACCTGTTTGAGCAGAACTGCTTTTGTCCATTGGGTGAAATAATATGTAGCAGTGAGAATATAGCGGTGTTGCTTCGATGAATGCATAAATATTTCTCCAATAATATCCAAGCCCCATTGTTGAAAAGGTTCTTCCGCTGCAATAGGCTACAATGGGGCAGTTGACTTCTTGCTTATGTCAACACAACTCTGACAGACTAGACACTTGTGGGCATAAGAATGAGCATCCCTGAATAATGTAGGCCAATAAAAGCAGGTCTGCATAACTTCATGTGTTGATGTGTTACTCGAAAAATGTCCCTCGGTTGGTCTGTCATGGATATCACACAGTACTTTCTCTAAATCATGTGCTTCCAAAGACCTTAACAATACTCCATTATGGTGCTTTCTGAAAAGCACCCCATGCACCAACTGGTAAGATAATGCTTAGAGCCTAAGTGCCCTCTTTTTATGTGCAGATATATGGGAGGGCATAGTGTCATGCTCAAGGTATTGGCACACATATGTATACAAAGAGTTTATGACAGTAGTGAAGGAGGCTCACTCAACATTGTATATTTCAATTTTGTGCTCCCATCCTGAGAGATATTATTCTTCCTTTTGCGACCACTGCTTCCGTTGCTAGTCGATATAGACCATGGTCCTTGATTGTGTGAATTGGTTTGAATTCTAAGTCATATTCCTGCAAAACAGTCATCCAATCACTCTTCTCTCACCCAAGTCTTGTTGGACAAACAATGATCTAACTGATAGGCGGGGAAAAAAGATGATAGAATGATTTTTCAAGAGATATTGCTAAAAGTGCTTCACCACCTTGTATACTACATAAGCCTATTTTTCAATGGCAGGATAATTGAGTTCAAGTCCTTGAAGACTAGCACTAGTACAAGATATAGGCTGCTCATTATTCTGATCATCCTTTTGCATTAGCACAACATCAAGATAAGTGTCAGAAGCAAAGGTGTAGAGGATAAAATCTATGTTGAAGTCAGGTTCGTATAATGCAAGCTCTTCTGTGATAGCTTGTTTGAGATGGGAAAATTTGTCCTTTTCACTTTTGTGCCATATGTATACTCCATCCTTCTTTATCATCTCCTGTATTGGTTTAACAATTTGAGCGTAATCGGAAATGAACTTGTGGAGGAAATTGATTTTCCCCAGAAAGGACTGCATAGATTTTTTGTTCAATGGGAATGAAATATGTGAAATTTCTTTGACCCTCTTTGAGTCTACTTTAATCCCACTCTTAGAAATGATGTGTCCCAAGAAGTTACCCTAGGACATTGTAAAGATACTTTTCTTTGGATTAAGAGATATCATGTACTATGTGACATCGCTCGAAAAGTTTCTTTAGGTGGTGTATGTGATTAGATCTCTGTTTGGAGAACACTATACATCATCAAGATAGACCAATATGCTTTGTCCAATAAATCCCTAGAATGAAATGCCCATGGCATTTTGGAATGTAACCCCAACATTAATCAATCCAAATGGCATTCGCTTGAATGCGAACATGCCCCACTTTGTGCGGAAAGTTGTTTAAAGTCTGTCAGGCTCTGAGACTAGAACCTAGTTGTATATTGAATATCCATCCAAGAGAGAAAACATTTCTCACCCTAATATTATTTGTAATAAATAATCTATATATGGTATGAGGCATTTATCTTTGTCTGAGTTGTGGTTTAGATTTCAAAAATCAACAAATAAGCATATTTCCCCAAACTTATTTCTTATCAAGACCAGGTTTAATACCCAGATGGAGTGTCACACTTTGTATATGGTCTGAGCATCCAACAATTTCCTTAACTCTTTTTTAATAAGGGGTCAAGTGTCAGATTTACCTTCCGTCGCTTCTGTTGAATTGGCATGGCCCCTTCTTTTATTAGAATCACATGCTGGATAATTCACATGTCATAAGTTTTAAGTTCATGATACATCCACACGAATACATATCGGTATTGCTTGAACAAGTGGATAAAGGCTTGTCATTCCTGTGGTGTATAGTAGGTACAAATATTAACAAAATTCAGATCTTTTTCTGTTCCCAAATTGACATGCTCATGCAACAGCATGGAACTATGGGTTTTAGCATTAACAGGTTCCCAAAAACGGTTCTACGGGTCATGCAAATTTTCTAGTGATACCACGCCTTTCGACATGAGATTTTCTTTGCTTGAGCTAACTGCATCCTACAACTTTCTTTCGTGCTCATCTTCATCAATCACTATGTCCTTGAAAACATCAGTGTTTTCCATGAAGTGCAGTATATGATGGTCACCATTGAAAACACATAAATTAGTGATATTATCATGGATGGATGGCTTATAAATAATGTATATAGAAAAATTGTCCCTTAATAGTGACAACCTAGCAGCAGCATTTGCTAATGCATCAGCAATTGCGTTACACATTCTAGGAACAACAATAATATTAAAAGTTTGGAATTGTGAAATCAAATACCATACCTCTTATTGATAGCTTTTAAGATGAGGTGACACATAATGTATGGTATCACATACCTGTCTCGCAACAATTTCTGAGTCACCTACTTCTTTTAGGATTGCAACGTTGAGGTCAATGGATATTTGCAAGCCCAAGATGAGTGCCTCGTATCTTGTAGTGTTGTCCGTGCACTCAAATTCCATGTGGATAGAGATCAGATGTTTTCTATGTAACGGGTCTATTTAAATACAACCAGCTCTAGAGCCCTCATGCATTTTGGAACCATCAAAATACAAAGTCCACATATCATATGTACAAGGACTAGGAACTACACTAGTAATATTATTACTATTACTACTAACTATACAAATGTCATTTTCTCTAGTTGGACTGGGAAGGAGCTCCAACTATGTATTTAGTGGGACTGGGGATGACTGCGCAAGAAAACACCCCAGTTGAGTTTCAGGAAGCAATTTTTGAAGATACGTTATGTGAAATCCATTCGTTCATTATTTCCATTCAAGGGAGTGACAATATGTTTCATGTATCTCTTTGAGTTCACTTAGATTTGATTATTTCCACCCTTGTGTGGAAGCCATAAATGTGACTAGTCTGTAGAAAAGTACCCTTGTAGCTTGCTAGACCAATATCTGCTCAACAATACTCCATATGCTTTCGGAATGTCCACAATCACTATGTTGATACATTGGTGGACTCGCTCATTGAATGATAAACGGATAATCACATCTCTGAGTTCACCAACTATGTGGAAAAGATTGTTGTCCAATTGAATGATTTGTGCATCTCTTTTGTCCCATTTTGTGTTGACTTTCTTGGTGACATATAATGGCATTCCGTTTACCAATGCACCAGAATCAACGAAGTTTTTTGTACATTGAAGTTGAATATTTTAAAAGTTAACAAAAAAGGAGGGAAGAGTGTATTTTCATCCATTGTCAAAGCATTAAGTACAAAATTGAGGGAACCATAGAACGTATCAGATCCCTTGTCTGAAGAAGCATCATTACCTGTGGTGGACTTCCCAAGTGCACGTAAGCGGATGTCTTGTTAGCTCATGATATTTGCTGGTTCAAACATTGAGATATTTGTGTGAGCCTTCTTCATGTCTTCAATTATATTTTAATCCAAATTGGGACAAGTTTCCAAAGTGTCTAGGGGCATGACTTGGTTTGTTTCTTCCAGGATGATGGTCTTACTCTTACTGCTTACAGAATCACTTTTCGTTATAGTTGCGTTACCAAACTTGTTTTGAGTGTTTTTTGCTGAGCTGATAGGTGGACTGATATTTCTTAATAGATTTTCTTTGAGTTTCTGATTTGTCAACTCTGGTCGAGTGGCCGGACCTTGGCTTCTCAGATTATACCGATTTGTTTGCTTCTGGGCCAGACCATCACTCAAAGGTTTTTGTTGACCATGTTCTTTTGGGCTGTGAGTATGTAATTTAACATGTTTAATATGTGCCCCACACTTGGAGTCTCTTCAGTTGCATTAGTTTCTTGTTTTTATTTTGTAGGCTCGGTCTGCTCATCAACCATTATCACATCAACAAGATATGTAGTAATAATTCTCATGGTGTGATTCCATTGCAGGCATGTTTTCACAGAATGATATTCTTGATGATAGACAATATTAGTCTATGCCCATACTTTCAATATTCAATACACCATTTGAGCTCTGCACATACTTAGCCAGTTGGTTGCTGCTACCGCCAGAATGTATAGTCCTTTTGAACAAATTGAACTTAGGGGGTTGCTTCTCATGGTGGTCTCGCACGACCTATGTTTTAGATCTACCAACTCACTTGATAAAGTCTTGATAGTATGGGTCAAGCTCTCGAGATCAAAAGTTTTCTTCTTGTTGGTCTTGCTTACGGAGGTTTGAGACCTTTTACTCGTGTCTTTGGAGTCTTTGGCTAGTTCATCATCTACAATGACTCCAATTGCACGCAAGTCCTTTTCAACCATAGTTTCCTCTTCATAATTGTTTGTCAGTTTGTTTTGCAGTTCTCTTTACAAATTTTGCAATGCTAGTTGGCATGGAAAAAGTGTAATAATTGATGATGATGGATTCATAAGGTTTAGTGTTTGTTGAGAACTTATTCAGAATGTTGTTAAACCTCTTATTGAAATCTTTCACTTTTTCATTTTTCTCCATCTTAAGACTGCCCAGCTCTTTCAATGACATGGCAGGGGTCTTGTCATCAACGAATTTCTCAAGGAATTTTTTCTTAAACCCCCTCTAGTTCTGGATGGAATTTAGAGGAAGACTATCATACAACAGAGTTGCTATGCCATCTAAGGTACACAGAAACAATCTACATGAAACATCATCATAATGTACCTCAAGTGTTTTCAGATCTAGGTAGGAGTTGTCTAAATGATCCTCTGCCTTTATTGTTTAGTAAGGGTCTGTTGTAGCGACTACAACCAACCTCCAAAATTTTAGCTTGCATGCGAATTTTGGAGCCTACCATGGATCCTGTGATCAATCGTTACTTGGCCACTTATTGGTAAGCTGATGATATCAAGCCCCCTTCCTTGATCTTAAGAGTTGTTCACATTCTCATCTTTATGTAGCAGGTGTCATCTTTGGGCATGGGGATTCTTGTTTGTCAATGCAAAGGGAAGTTTTTTCTACTTCAAAGGGAAATCTTTGTGCATATGAGTTGTGTACAAATTTTGAATAATTTAACACATATTCAACAGAGATTATCCTGATCATGTACTATTGTGGAAAACATACACAATACATAAGCTCCTCTACGTTGATCATCAATATAGCAGCATCAATAACAATAAAACATCAAGAGCATTCACACATTAACACGGTATGTATCTCGGGGAAAGCATCTGACTAAAAACACCAACTATATATATATTAATGATTGAGTCATGTAACATTACACAGCATAATACTTCTCACAAGTATCTCCACCTCTGTTACACACAATACAGCTCAGATCTGAATCAATCACTGGCTCAAATCTCCTTCGCTGCTTGCCTGCCTCCGCTGCTCAATACCTGCTCAAGAACTGATGATAATTCCAAGGCAACCACGTATTTACTTGGAAAAATCACGTGAGCACAAGCTACAATGTGGGAAAATACGTGGGCAAACTCATTGGCATACTCAATCCCTTGATTGTGCAAGATCTGATGCACAACTATAGTCACAACTGATAGCAATCTGATTCTCTAACACCTGTCCCTGCTGAACTGAACATGCACTGACATGCAACTGAGTTAACTGATGTATTCATTAGTTGTATTATGAGTTAATAACTTGTGAATTAATTAATAACTAATTCACCCAAATCATCTCTAGTCTATTTTACAGTTAGACTAAATACAACCAGTTTAACAAAGCTAAACTGAACACAACTCCATCAACTGCACCTCCAGTCCACTAAACTCAACTCACTTGAGTTCTAACTGAAGTCCTGCATGCAAATATTAGTCATCCCATAGGTAACCAAGTATTTCCTTCTGGGATATGCATGTACCACATCCGTAGCTCATCCTGAAGTGCTCCAAGAGAATAAGACAAAGTTTATAGTCTAAATATTATTATGAGCTAATAATATTTGACTGTTCTATATTTAGACTGAGCAGTCACTGCGCTGTGATCTAAAAATAGAAGTCCATCTATTTTTCCAACTTGATAAATCATCCATAAACAGCAACCTGCAATCCATAGACATGATCCATATGTCTAAAAATAGACATAGTCTAAAAATAGACTTGCGCCAAAAATAGCCTGCGGGCCCACTTAGTGAAGGCGACTCTTTGCACTAAGCTCCATCATCTTGTTGCAATCTCAACACTCCCTCTCGACAAGATATGGATTATCAGCAACCCCTATCCTGCTTCGGTGGTACTCGAATTTGCTCCTGGTGAGAGCCTTCGTCAGAATATCAGCATCCTGATCCTCCGTTGGAATGTACGAAAGTAACATGATCCTCCGCTGCACACATCTCTGATATGATGGTACCTGATGTCAATATCTTTAGATCTATAATGAAATACAGGATTAGCCGAGAGTTTAATGCAACTCTGGTTATCACAGTAAATCACAGTAGGATCCAAATGAGAACCGAACAAACCAACTAGGATCTTCCTCATCCATATAGCCTCGCATGCAGCCAAACTTGCTGCCATATAATCGGCCTCCGCTGAACTAAGTGCCACGGATCTCTGTTTCCTGCTGTACCAAGAAACTGCTGTCGATCCAATACTGTAGACCCCTCCTGATGTGCTCTTTCTGTCCGTTGGGCTCCCTGCCCAATCTGCATCCGTGAAGCCACATAACTTCACCTCATCCCCCTGTCTGTACCACAAACCATATCCCGATGTGCCTCTTAAGTAGCGCAATACATGCTTTCCCGCCTTCCAAAAGAGCTTGGTAGGCTTAACCATAGCTTGTGAAAGCTGGTTAACTGCATAACATATATCAGGTCGTGTATTGACCAAATACATCAGCGACCCCACTAACTGTCGATAAACAGTGGCATCCACTTCTTCTCCCGAAGTGGCATCCTCCTTCCTCCAACCTCCAGGAAGAGGAGTATCAACAGGCTTGCACCCATGCATGTTGAACTTCTCCAGTATCTCCCGAGCATACTTGCCCTGAGAAACAAACAGTCCACCACTGCGCTGCCATATTTCCAATCCTAGGAAATAGTGAAGGAGGCCCAAGTCCTTTATCTCAAACTCTGTAGCAAGATCCTTCTTGCATGACAGTATCAACAGTTCATCACCCGTTAGAATCAAATCATCAACATACAGTACAATGATAAGCAACTTACCCTCCACCACAATCTGGTATAGGTTAGGATCCGCCTCGCTCTTGGAGAATCCAAGTCCTGTGAAATAGCTGTCTATTCGTCTGTACCAAGCACGTGGTGCTTGCTTCAACCCATACAACGCTCTCTTGAGCCTGCACACATGCGACTCACTGCTGAAGACTTAAAAGCCTTCGGGTTGCTCAATGTACACCTCCTCCTCAATGACTCCGTTGAGGAACGCAGTCTTCACATCCATCTGATGAATGTGCCATCCCATCTGCGCTGAGAGAGCAAGAATCGTCAGTATGGAAGAATACCTTGCGACAGGTGCAAAGGTCTCCTCATAATCGATCCCCTCAATCTGTGAAAAGCCTCGGGCAACAAATCTTGCCTTGTACTTCTCCACACTCCCGTCAGCTGCCTCCTTAACTTTGTAGATCCATCTCGAACCCACCACTGATTTCCCTTCCGGTCTAGGAACAATCTCCCATGCACTGTTTCTGACAATAGAATCATACTCCTCCACCATGGCGTCTACCCATGCGGGATCCTCCACAGCTTCCTCGAAAGAGGATGGCTCAGTCACAACACACTTGCTCATAAGAGCCATGTATCCAGTGTACCGATCAGGTGACTGTCTCTGCCTGCGTGGGGCTGTAGGTGGTCCTACAACTTTCTCTGCATCTTGAGCTAGTCGCTCAGCTTCTGTCAAGCGCTTTCGCCC
>APFE030807093.1:5291-16381 GCA_000404065.3 Pinus taeda | reverse complement strand
TACCCAGAGATAAACATGTTTTTAACTGACTTTCTCTCTTTTTGAAGTTTGACATGAAGAGTAGAGGTATGAGGCTTGACAAGGAGGATAATATGACTATTGATGGAGCCATATTAACTGCAGATAGTCATGGTGACAAATTTCAGTGTAACAGCTGGTTTAGAAACAAAATAAGAAAATCACTAAAATCAAATGTCAGCGACATGATTGAATGATTGTTACAAAGTATGAGGTTAATAGTTGATATGATTTCCTCCCTAGCTACAGTGAATAATCATCATGAATTCATTATAGGTGAGTGACAGACGTGATGATTAAGGCATAAGGCATAAGGCATATGTCTCACTATTATTCTAACCGAATTACTGACAAATCAATGTCTTCATCACATAGAAGGTGCATGTATCTTGTTTTCATTCCAAATATTAGTGCCACCATTTTAGTTTCATCTGCAGATTTTGTGGCTTATCATTAGAAACCATGGGGAATGGTGGTCAGTTGTAGAGAGGAAAATCGGTAGGCCTTGAGATCCTTGAAGCCATCCTAAATCTACAGGAAAAATTTTGGCATGAAGGATGGGAAGAGTTCTATTTCAAATGTAATGCGTGTCACAATGGATTTGCCCAAGATTTTGCAAAGGGGTTCAATGGGGAAAATGTTAGCATCAATGAAATTTCTTTCCCAGTCATAGAGCACACAATTTTTGAGGAAACAAGCCTTCTGTTTGATAGACACTGATAGTTTAAAACCCGAACCCTAGAAAGAATCAACATTCCATTCTTCCTCAACGATGAGTACATAGATGAACCCCAGAACTTAGGTGTGCGGAGGCCTTCACTTAAAAAGGAGTGGAACAAACATCTAAACCTTATTCAAAGTTATTTCAGCTGTGAAGGGTTCTACCACATAATGAGTATGTACCACTAAATTTATAACAACATTTCTAGGCTAACGTGTATGAATATGCCTTATTTCTTGTTGATGATATAGAAGAAAATATCTGCTAGGGTTCAAGCGAGGCCAAAATCCTCTATTTTCCATAAATATTTGATTAAATTGTTGGTGGTTAATCAGTTAAAGGAAATAAATAGAATATGGGATCATTTTCTATTATGGGGAGGTTTTATTGAGATAGTAAGCCCTAAGCCTAAAGCCAACAAATGAAGGAGACATAAGGGTGTTATTAAAATTGTTAAAGCCTCAAAGGAATCCTCCTATATTAAAACCATATTTAAGGGGAGGGTGTCACCACCTAAAACCCCTGTTCTTGTACCAACATTGGAAAGGGTTTATACTAGGAAATCCAAAAGGGCCATGACAGAGAAAATCTTATCTCCTCCCCAAGAACCAGAGCAAGATAAAATTGTAGACCTACTAGAGAAAATACCCACAGATGAAACAATTGAGGTTGTAGAAGAAGGACCTAGTGAAATAGGGGAGGATAAAATAGACATGGTGCAAAACAGGAGGAAAAACAACCTACACTGGCTACCATCTACGGGATTCTGAAGCCCCACACTAGACATGTAAATAAACTCTAGGTCAAACTTAAATTGAAGAAAAACCATGCCCTAGAAAGCCAGGCCATTCAATTAGATGATTCACCATTAAAATATATGGCAATAAACAAGGAAAGGGATTCTAGTTCCAAGAAACAAATGTAGGGCCCCAAGGTCAAGACTAGGAGACTAAGAAGATAAAAAATGATCAAACAGATGAGATAGAAATTTTACTGAGGGCATCAGAATGACTCAAATGAGGTTTACTAAAACACATTGCCAGTTATTTTGTCAGCGATCATTTTGACTGCTTTTACAGAGAGTGATGAAAATTATTTTGTCAATGTCAGTTTTGCTCTATTTTGGAAGCAAATTACAGGATTACCTCTTGATATATAGTGCCAATAATTTTGTCACTGCCCAGATATTTTGTAGAATTTTTTCAATGATGAAAGGATCAATTTTGTTGAAGTTATCTGGAGGATATTTTACATGGTTGACATCATTTTTGGGGATTAGATCAAAGGTATAGTAATGTGGGGATATTACAAGTATGGGGAGAATGTTTGGGTAAAATTCTAAGGCACAAGCTAAGGAATTACTAGATTTTATGGAAAAGATCGTTTAATTGTTTTTGTTCCTTTTCTTCAACAACTTTACCATCTACAACTCCACTTTTTATTACAATTAGTTTATCATGCACCATGGAGTCAAGAGAAAACACATTAAGCATTTATTTTTTGTAAATCCATATTAGTTTTACTATAAGAGAGAGGATATATTTTCTAGAAATAGTTTGTAATTAAATTATCCCAAAATCATGGATTTGGTTTGTAAGTAGTTCTCGATAAAGTTATTCCAAAAGAAGAAATAAGGGTTGGAATTTTTGGAAAAAAAACTTTTTGTATTGCCTAGACTTCGAGATTAATATATTTTTCTATAAACAATATTATATGCCTAGTTTTTAGATATTCATGTATAAATGATTTCATGTTTGTTTCTACTATGTTTCTCATTAGCAACTTTTTTTCACCATTAGTCTTCAATGTTTGGATAAAGTTGGATGAATTGGAATTCATGTGGAATTTCTCATATTCATATTATTCGAATGCTTAAGTGTTTTTTCAACTTAAATATCATTGAAAAAATCTCAGTGCTTTGTTTTGATGTTTATCTTCTATAGTATTCTACATACCTTGATGATAACCTGTCAAATAAATTGTGAGTCATATTGCCTTTGTTTATAGTTTTTCTTATAATCCGTGTTTAGAAATTATTTATCTTCTATCAAAGACTCCATTCCCATTGGTCTCTTTTCTATCATTTCCAAACCAATTTCATTTGATACAAATTAAAATATGGCCAATGAACTTAATAACCTGCTGCTAAAGTGACCTTGAGTGGTTAAGTCTAAGGAGAATTCTCTCTCCAGATTGAAGGGCCAATTTCACTCTCAATGCAGTATGAAGGTTTCCTCAGTGATTTTCCTTCCACAACCAAGAAAAACTTCTAAGTGATAACATCTTGGCATCATTTCGAGGGAATGGAGGTTAAATCATCCATGGGAAAGAATGATAAAGATCCAAATCTGATCATTGATAGTGAATGAGGATCAGAAAAAATCTAGTTTTGCTTCACCTCGTGATTCCATTGTTTGAAAGGTGAATCCACGAGGGAGTTTTGACTCATAAGGGAGTTTATACTAGGAGAAATCCTTATGCTAATCCACCAGAGCCTTTGTCAAGTCCATAATATATTTTCAGGAAGAAAATATCAACAAAAGAATCTAGTAATTTTCCTTTAGAAAGATATTTTTATTTACCCAAAGACATTAAATCCATAGAAGATATCCAATTTGACATCACATTTGAGCATATTTTGCTTAGGTCAAAATCAGAATCTAACTTTTTAGATATTTTTATTTGATGAAAAAATATGTAAGACCTATACTCCAAGATTTTCCTCGCAAGAATTGAGTTTGTCACTGGAAGACAAAGAGATTTGGCTCCAGTTTGAAAGATTGGAACATTTGGTTCACGAGCTCCAATTTGTTGTATCCAAATTTTCTACTTTCCCATTTTCTATTCCACCTTTTTCTACTCCATCTATTTTTTTATATTCCACACCCCTATTTCATCAGTTACTACCACATCAGTTTTTGTTCCATTTTAATCTACTATAAAAGTCCATAGCATTGTAGTTATCTCAACTTCATTTCAAATAGCTATGGCTACTATATATACCCCTCTTGCTCTGTCAGGTCAATTTCTTCACCTCCCTTAGAATTATGGTCAACACTTAATTCAATTTCATGGATAGGGAGGTTTTACTACTCAACAACATTTTTATAAGTTTAATGAAATTATAGATCTTGAAGAGGTGTATGATGATGATGTCAAGATTAGGTTGTTTGCACAAATCTTCTGAGGAGAAATGAAAAGTGGTTGAGAGGACTACCAGCAGGAGGTATTTCAAATTTTCAACAGTTTCAGCATATTTTTCTTGCAATTTGGGAGGATAAGAAAAATCCTTTACAAATCTTGGTTGAATATGATAATTTGAAGAGAAACCCAAGTGAAATAGTGCATGAATTTTTTTACTACGTTTAACAAGGTATATAATACAATTCTGACTAATATTAAACCCCCACCTAGCCTAGCTCTACTCCATTATTTAGATGCATTGAATGTTGAGTTTTCTTTTCAATTAAGAGAAAGGAAATTCTGATACACTGACAAACATGCAAAATAATTCCATAGGAGTATAAACTAATTTGTTGGCCAAAAAAGTGAAAATGAGGATTGAAAGGAAAGTAATTAAGGATGAACCCTCTTCTTTAACAGATACCAAGTTTGATGTCATGCTGAAAAATGGAAAAAATGATTGATAAGTTAAATCCTCCCAGGGGTGAGCCTCAACCCTAAGTCCAAAATCCCAATTTGAGAAGACCTCAAGGCCCTCATGTTCATCAAAAAGATCAGAAAGGCCTTGAAGATCAACAAGCCATGAGGCCTCCTTTTCTGCATAATTTTGTTAATGAAGAAAATGTAGAGGAAGTTTAAGGACAAGTAAATTTTCTTGATGAGGATGATACCCAGGTATACTTAAGTAAAGAATAACATAATTGATCAACCTAGCTAACATAAGGAAAGGATATCCAACAATTAATGGTTGAATCAACGGTATATCAGCAAGGCTAAAACAATGTTGTTGCTGATTTTTAGAGGAAATATAACCTCAGAGGAAAATATATCATAGTAAAAACCCCTCTAATCAATCCTCCAGTAGATTAGCCATAAGCATATCCAAATAAAGGTCTACCTAAGAAAGTTGATGAAGCTAAGAAGGATGGAAAGGAATTAGAGAAGGTTCAACTTCCTTTTAGCTTGGAGAACGAAATTGGTAAGATTAAGACCAAATACCATTTTATGAATTATTGAAGAATGCACAAATATAAAGAACAAATAATTAAAATGATTAAGGGATCAAAGGAAGTCCAATAATCAAATATTAATGCTCAATATTATCTAAACATATAAGATGATGTTGCTGATTTTGTATTCGGTCCTCCTGCAATTGAAGTTAACAATGATTTTTCTCCTTTTTACATCAACTTTAACATTCATTACATGATCCTTCATATTGTTATGTTGGACCATGGAGCATCACAAAACTCTACGATTAAGTCAGTAATGGAAAATTTAGGCCTTGATATCACTAGAATTTACAAGGATTT
The DNA here is from genome assembly GCA_000404065.3 of Pinus taeda. Taxonomy (NCBI): domain Eukaryota; kingdom Viridiplantae; phylum Streptophyta; class Pinopsida; order Pinales; family Pinaceae; genus Pinus; species Pinus taeda. Next base: position 11,146 of record APFE030807093.1, on the reverse strand, counting down.
GTTCTCTTTGACTCAAGAAAGGTTAAATGCTTGGGACTAATAAAGGATCTAGCTGTGACAAACACCCAAATCTCTACCAAGAATACGATGATTGATGTGGTAGTGGTTGATATTCTTGTTGATTTTAGGATGTTTTTATCACATTCATGGGAGGCCAAGTTGGGGGGTACGCTACAAATGGACATGACTTATTCATCTATTCCAGTTTTTGGTGAACAAAGAAGGTTGTAAAAAGAGACTCAAATGACGTATATCATTAGCAATCAAAACCAACTTGAGAATCATCCTATTTGTGTAGTTGACATTGATTTTGGTTCTCAAAATTTCTATAATTATTTGTGCTTTGAAGAAGAGAAACAAAAACAAATTGATGATCAAGTTCAGGTAGAAAAAATTTAGGTAGCTGAAGATAATGGGATATAGAACATGCATTTTAATGATTGCACTTACAAATATGGTTCAGGGGCAGGTATTTGGATCATTCTTCCAAATTGCATTAGTGAGTTACAATCCTTCAAACTGTATTTTAAATGTGCCAACAACATTGTAAAGTATTAGGATCTGATTATTGGATTAAATATGCTAAGAGAACATACAGAAAAAAAGATTCATGTCTTCATAGACTTTGAGTTGGTTGTGAAGCAAGTCAATGGTACATATCGAACTAAACATTTGAGGATGAGGGCTTATCAAAATGAGGTATGGGACATGTTTGATAATTTCTTTTTAGAACACATTTTTTTTGTTTCTAGAGAAGAAAATGGTATAGAAAAATCCCTAGCTACTGTTGCTAGTGCTTTTAAAATTCCCATTTATCCAAATAGGAAGAAAGAAATAAACATAAGACACGGGCATTCTACTCCAAACATTATCAAGCACTGGAAGTTTTTTTAGGATGACCAACAAATCAAAATATTTTTAGAAAGGTTTAATGAGTTTGCAATTACACCTATTAATAAAGACAAATATGTTATGATAGACTTGGATGCAAATTGAAATGATTTTTTGAATGCTATAGTTCTAAAAGATATTATTTAGTTGAGAAATAATCTAATTCCTAGAGGTTTGGTTCCTATAGAAAGGTTGTTTGATAGTAGTGATATCATTGTTAAGCCTAAAATTTTACTCGTTCATAGCGAACTACAAGATTATAATTTGGGAACAGAAACAACTCTTAAATTTGTCAAAATTTCTAATTCTTTGAATGAAGAGAAAAAACACAAATATGTAGAATTTTTGAGAGAATTTTCAAACGTGTTTGCATGGAAATATGAGGATTTAAAGGTGTGTGTTAAGGCTATAATTTAGCATACTATTCCACTCAAAGTTAATGAGAAACCTTTCAAACAAAAGCTTAGAAGGATTAATGCAAGGTTTCTACCATTAATTGAGAAGGAGGTGAAAAGGTTTCTCTGTACCAAGATAATTGTGCCCTTAAGGTTTTCTTAATGGATTGCAAATCATGTCCTAGTTAGAAAGAAGAGCAGATAAATCAAGTTGTGTACAGATTTCAAAATATGAATAAGGTTTCTTTGAAGGATAGTTACCCCTTTCTTAAAATGGAGAATATACTTTAGAGTGTAGCTAGAGCTGAGAGTATTTCTATGTTGGATGGTTTTTCAGGGTGCAATCAAATTCTAGTGCATACAAAGGACTAGGATAAGGTTGCTTTTACAACTCCTAGGGGCACTTTTAAGTACTCAAATATGCCTTTTGGTTTAATGAACGTTGGTGCTACATGTCAGAGGGAAATAGACATAACATTTGCTGAAGAAAATGATAAATTTGTTGTGGTATTTTTGGATGACATAACATTTTATTCTAAATTTGAAGCTGATCATTCGAAACACCTCAGATAGATTTTTTCAAAATGCAGAAAATTTGGTATCTCTTTGAATCTGAAAAAGTCAAATTTTTCTATGGAGGGAAAGTTGTTGGGGCATATGGTGTCCAAAAATGGTATTAAAATTAATCCAAATGTAGTGAAATTGATACAAAAAATTGGGTTGCCAAGTAGTAAAAAGGAAATACAATCCTTTATGGTTAAGGTGAAATTTTTTAGGAGATTCATTCCTAAATTTTAAAGATGATTACTAATATGTTGAAGAAACAAAGTTAAATTAAGTGGACAACCTTGGCCAAAGAATATTTTGAAGGGAATAAAAAAACTCTAGCTCAGGCCCCTGTCCTGGTTAGCCCTGACTTTTCAAAGGAATTTTTAGTTTTCTCGTTTGCTTATGATCATACAATTTCAGGTCTTTTACTCCAAAAGAATGCAGATGGTTATGAACAACACTTATCCTTTTTCATAAAGGCATTGAGAGTCTCTGAGATGAAGTGTGAAATTATAGAGAAACATGAGTTGGTGAAGGCATTGAATGATTTTAGAGCTTATGTCCTGCATTCTCATATTATTGCTTATGTGCCCAACAAGGTAGGCAAAAATATTTTGAGTCAGGCAAACAATGATGACGAAAGGGGAAAGTGGATAGAATTTTTTTTAGAATATGACTTGGAAATCAAGCCAACCAAACTAATCAAAGGTCAAGGCCTGACCAAACTGATGACTAAAAAAAGTTGGGACACTCTAGCAATAAACTTTGTTTTAGAGCTCCCAGATGAGGTTGATGATAGGACAATTTTTCTTGTATCTGAAAAGTTAAAAAATTATTCATGTTACAATGATGTTGTTTATGTATTGCATAATTTACAAATTGCACTTGGAACTACTAAAACATGGGCTAGATTTCTGAAACTAAAAGTTGTAAAATTTTGTGTTCTGGATGGGTATTTGTTTTGGAAGGACCTGAAAGGTATACTCTTGAATTGTGATACTTGAATATGAAGCAAAAAAAATAATAAAGGAGTTCCATTAGGATGTGTGGGGGAAATCATTATTGGAAGACCACTGTTAATAAGATTCTAAGAGTAGGATTTTGTTGGCCTACAAATTTTTCAGATGTTTGAAAGGAGGTTGCAACTTGTCACAAATGTCAGATATTTGAAGGAAAGGACAAACTACTATCTTTTCCTTTTAAACCCATTTTTGTAGAGGCACCATTTCAGCAATGGGGCCTTGATTTTATTGGAGAAATTCATCCAACATCTTCAAGACAAAATAAATGGATTTTGACGGGGACAAATTATTTCACAAAATGGATTGAAACTATGCCAACCAGGCAAGTTACTAATATTATTTTTATTCAGTTTCTAGAAAATATTCTTTTTAGATTCAGTGCCCCAAGAATAATCTTAATTGATAACGCACAAGATTTCAAATATAAAATAATGATTATATTTTGTGATGAGTATAATATAACTCGTAGTCATTCCAAACAACCTATTACCCTCAAGGGAAAGAACTAGAAAAATATTCAATTAAGAGTTTGGTCAAGATCATCAAGATATTGTTGGAGAATAACAAGAAAGCCTGGCATGCAAAGTAGATATTTTCATTATGGGTAGACAGGATCAACACTAAGAGATCAATTGGGACTACACCTTTCCAATTAGTGCATGGCACATAAGAAACCTTTCCAATTTCACTTGGGATACCAATGATGAATTTTTTGTAGGAACAAGAGGAAGATCCCAATCATATTACAAGAAGGATAAATCAGATTGTTGAGGTTCAAGAAATGAGAAAGAAGGTCTATGATCAAGCTCAGTCTTTTCAAGAAAAGATGGAATGGTTTTTTGACAAAAAATCCAAGGATGATAATTTTCGAGTTCTTGGTAAAGTTCTCAAATGGGATGCTAGGATTGAAGACAAAGGAAAACATTATATGTTTAACTATATCTAGAAGGGCCCTTATCAAATTGTTGCATTTCATGGAAAGAACACTTTCATTTTACAAGACTTGAAAGGATAATTTCTACTTGGAGGTCCAGTAAATGGAAATTTTCTTAAACATTATCTCCCTTGAAAGTGATATTTCATCATTTCATTATATATATCTACCTTACTTTGGAAAATTTGTAGGTTTGGATATAATTTTGAAGAATTTGAAGTGCAAGGAGAAGGCCCTAAGATTCTAATAAATGATTATCAAAGTATGACAAATTATTTTATTTCAGTTTTCAAAGTCTATATTTAAAATAAATTTGGAAAAATTCTTTTTCCTTTAGCTTAAAAATTCAGTTTGTTATTTCAATAATTCAAACATTTGTAATTAATTTTTTTAGTTTACTCTTCAACTTTACCAATCATGTTGCGCTAGGCACTTGGTCTATGAGGGTTCTTGCTTTCCCCTTAGGTGACAACATCCTCGTTGGAGATAGTTGTTACCATAGTTTGTGATTTGATGTTAGAGTATTAGAAACTTGAAATTATTGTTTAAAGTTTTTGCTTTAAAGATTTTTGAAAATGTTGACAATTAATTTGACAATGTTGGTTTAAAAACGAAATAAGGAAATCGCTGACAAATCAAATGTTAGTGACATGATTTGATGATTGTTGCAGAGTATGGGTTTGACAATGGAGATGATTTTCTCCCTAGCTATGGTGAATAGTCATCATGCATTCGTTACAGGTGAGTGACATATGTGATGATTAAGGAGTAAGGCATATGTTTCATTATTATTCCAACCAAATTGATGAAAAACCAATTTCTTCATGACATTGGAGGTTCATGTATCTTATTTTGATTCCAAATATTAGTGCCATCAATTTAGAATCATTTGTAGATTTTGTGGCTTATCGTTAGAAACCATGGGGAAAGGCGGTCAATTGCAAAGAGGAAAAACGGGAGGCCCTGAGATCCTTGAATCCATTCTAGAAGTTTGGGAACAATTTTAGTAGGCAATATGGGAAGAGTTATGTTTCATATGTGATGACTATAATGGATTTTCCCAAGCTTTCATAGAGGGGTTCGATGGGGAAAATGTTAGCATCACTGACATTTCTTTCTCGGTCATAAAGCACACAATTTCAGAGGCAACATGCCTTCCGGTCGATGGGAACGGATGGCTTAAAACCTAAACCTTGGTAGGAATCAACATTCCATTCTTCCTTAAATGTTGGGTTGTGTTATATTCTTTCCACAACTAGCCCACATAGTGAACTGGGGGGTAAGAGGGGGGGTGGAGCCCCCCCTTCGTTGTGCTAATTTCACAGTGGGGTTGGTAGCCCCCCTTGTTCGAGGGGTTTGAGGGGGGTAGGTAGCCCCCCTCTATGGAGTCTAGGGTAGCGCCTTGGGAATTTTTTTTTGGACCCTATATTAGGTTGGGTGGACCTACCTATGGCTTTCGGTCCATGGTTTTGGATGTGATGGTTTTTAGTCCATGGTATTGGATGCTTCGACATGTATGAATATGTATTGTAGCATTGAAAGGAATATAGTGAAAAATCAAGCTGGTAGTCCCGATTTTGGGATCCATGGGAAAATTTCTGTGTATATGTGTTTTATGTGTTATGCTCTCGCATCATTTATTTTCTACGTTTTAGAATTCATATGTAGGTAATTTCTATACGGGGTTAAAACCTACATTTGGTATCAGAGCCAGGTTTTGGTTTCAAGGGGACGCCTTTGTTGCTGAGGGGTTTCACTCGGGCCTATGGTAGACCCTGTTCAGTGGGAGATCTGCGAGATCGATTCTGGTTGTGAAAGAAGATGGCGAGCAGCGGAAAGATAGAGATTGAGAAGTTCAATGGTCAGAGTTTTGAGTTGTGGAAACTCAAGATGGAGGATCTGTTGGTGGATAAAGATCAGTGGATCGCAGTAGATCTGGGTTCTAAACCAACGGGAGTGACCGATGAAGAATGGAATAAGTTGGATCAGAAGGCAAAGAGCACAATACGATTGTGTGTCTCAGATTCAGTATTGTTGAATGTATCAGGGGAAGCTACGACGAAG
>APFE030807088.1:81220-117983 GCA_000404065.3 Pinus taeda | reverse complement strand
CAAAGATCCAGTCCAGCATCAGCGCAGCAAACACATTGAACTACACATGCACTTCATCAGAAAGCTCATTCATGACCATGTTCTTGAAGTGCAATATTGTTCAACAGATGATCAGGTTGAAGACATCTTCACAAAGGCTCTCACAGAGGCGAAGTTCACTAAACTTCGATATATGCTTGGAGTTCAGGAAGTTGTCACTAAGGGGGGATAGGCTCTAGTGCCTCCTTCCTTCTCCTATTGTGTCATATTTGTAAATCCTTCAATCCTATCCCAAGTTGTTCTTAAGGGGGGATGTTAGGATATTCCGACACATAGGAAATAGTTAAGTTCAACTTGGTCTAGTATAGAGTTAGGTATAGAGTTAGGTAAAGTGTGTTTCTTTACTGTTGCACATTTTTTAACTTACAATCCGACGGTCATGATATGTAGTGATCCGACGGTTCACTCTCTCCTCGGTATTACTAACACTTTATCCATGGCTTGACACCCGATTGGTCCATGAGTTCTATTTAAAGTGCATGGAGGGTCATTGTTCGGGTAATCCATGCATGAGAGAAGCTTATGTAAATTTTCATTCTTTTATTAATAAATTGCCTGTAGTAGCCACGTTGGCGCAGGCGTGGACTGTTTCCCTCTCTAGGGTTTTAAACCACGTCAAAATACTGGTGTATTGATCTGTGATCTGTTTGTGAGCGGTGTCCTTTTGGTGTTCTGTCTGAGGAACTTACCCTGTAAATTCCTACACCACATAAAGGGATATTTGCAATGTATAAGGGGGTATTAAAGCTTAGGGATAAGTAGTAGGAGGAAAATATGAGTGGAGGGGTGATGGGCTACTCAGTGGAAGGTGCTGGTGGTCCCCATCAGATCTTTAGCGGAGCATTCTTCCAAAACTTTAGGATAAACAATATTTCCAAGGTTTATTAAATCCCTTATTTATTGAAATAAACTATGTAGGGTGCATTTTTAAAGTGCCAACCCTCGTTAATTTATTTATCAATTAATCCTAATCTAATGCATAAATTTGAAATTGTTTGATCATATAGTTGATCAAAACTAATCATGTTACAACAAGTGGATCAAAGGACTCATGGGTTCTTCTTGTCCCTTATCTTTGAAAGGCATGATCGGATAAAGATAAAACCACTGGTGAAATCTAGATTGTTCAAGTTACAGCGTGCATAGATGGAATTGGGTTCAATATAACAGGAAATATAGGCAGTAGCTTAACCGAAGTTAGCAGGTATAATGCTTGACCAGGTGAAACCGATGCAGTTTGAATTGGAAAACTTGTAAGAGAACAATGGAAATGGCAATGTATAAAATCAGTAACCAATGAATGGGTGAAAGGAGGGACTTTATATTATTTTGGATTTCCTGTTGATGGTGGCATGGGTCCATTGGATTAATGGTTAAGTAATTTAATTACTTAACGGATTGATTTTGGAGGGAGTGAATGTAATTGGCGGGAGCAACAGGGAGATGAGGTGGCAAGAGGGGATTGGCAGGAGCGTAACAGATAGAGTAGTGGTATTGGATGGCGAAGAAACCACTTTTCAGAGGGGGGGGAGGTGATTAATGATTTATCTAGGGTTTTTCCCTAATGTATAACCTCATCTTTTGATGTTTCTTGTTCCTTTTCTTCCTCCTCTTCACAATCTATGTAAAATAATTTCTTCTTAGCAAACTTATGGCCTTTAGTGTATTTTCTATCACAATTGTAACAAAGCCCTTTTGCTTTTCATTCTTCCAATTGTTGTGGTGTCAGCCTTGTAGTTTGTGTAAGGCTAGGGACAAAAACACTTCCATATTTATAGTTGTGAGTGGTAGGCTTCCTTGTTGACATAAGTTTTCTTTCCATTTTTCTCGCCAACTTGAGTGCCTTCTCTAATGAATCAGGTTCCCAAAGGAAAACCTCATGTTGGATGTTATCCTTTAAAGTCCCTATGAACACATCAATCCTATGCTCCTCTGGAATATCTTTTACCCTTCGATTCAATTTTTTAAAGTCCTCAATGTTCTCCATCATTGAACACTTTTGTTTGAGATTTATAAATTGGGTAAAAAAAGTGTTGCTTTTTGTATCCTCATAATGTGCTATTAATTCCTTAGTAAAAATTTCCCAAGTGACAATTTGTTTACGAGAGAAAATCCATCGATGCCATACAAATTAATCTGGTTCCAAATATCAAGTTGCAATACGTACCTCTTGTGTGTTTTGCACATATTGAGATCGAAATATTGCTCCATTTGTAGTATCCATGTTATGAGATCCTTGCCATCAAACTTACTCATATCGATCTTTGGAACATGGTGGGTCTTCAATCCACAGTTAGAGTCTATGAAATCACAATTAACATGAAAACCTTTCTTGCAAAAACATTGTCAAACCTTCCTTCAAACCTTCCATGTCCTTCTTCAAATCTTCAATGATGTCTTTCATACCATTGATCTTAACTTGCATGCAATTCATATTAAGTTCCACGCCATTCATCTTAGCTTCCACGCCTTTCTTAAAAACCATTAATCTTAGCTTATGTTACCTTTTGTGAGAGTGAAATTTGTTGCACTTGGTCTCGTAATTTTGATATTTCATGTTACATTTCTTCCTCTTCTTCATGAGTCATGCTAGAGCTTTTAGGTTCTTACTAGGTGTTTCCATTTTCTTTTTTTAGGGCATCAAATAATGATAATTATGCTTCACTATGCCCTTTGAACTTGAAACTAATTTTTCAACCCAAACTTATGCAAAATTTTAAAAAGACTACACACCTTTTTTCTCTTTGTAGAAGCTCGATATTGAATATGTTGTATCTTTGTAATTGTGGATATCCAAGGTCAGAAATTTCTTCCTACGGTAGACCTCTGAGTCCTCTTTCCAATTCCACTAGTCTAATCAAAATTGAATTCTCCAAGAAAGATTCATGCTCAATCTCCCAAGATGACCTAATTATATAATTTTTCAGCAAAGCAAACTTGTACAATGTGCCACGTGTCACTGTTTTTACCTTTGTATATGAAAAAAGATATACAAAAAACTACAATACGTCCTCTTTCTGTAACTTCTTACTAAATTTCAATCTGATGCTCAAAGAGAAAGTTATGATGTTTTCCTGAGTTCACCTATTTGGAATGTAATTCAGGAGTCTGCAAAAACCCTAACTTTATTAGTCATATCTCCGAAACTATAGTGAGATAAGATTTGAAATTCAGATCGGAGGTTCCAAACAGTTTTGGATCAAATGGAATTTTTTTTAGCTTCTGAAACATTGCAGAAAAAATATTATAGCAAAAATTCCACGATGACCTGTTTGGAGCAGTGAAACCTTAGAATTGAATGCTTTGATACCAAATGTTATGAAACCAACTCACCAAAAGATAGAAAAGAAAGATCAACACCTTAGAAATCAACCTCTTTCAGGGGAAATATCCTTTACATTACACAAATGAAAAATTCTTGGATGATACAAGTGACTACACCTCCTTTCTATATATAAGAGTCTAAGGGCTCACAATATAATCAAATCCGACATAACAATAATAATATAAGTTCACAACAATAACAATAGTGGGTTTCTATGGGGCACACTAATAACAATATGGGGAAAATAGGGGCACAATAATAACAATAAGGGTTACACTAACAATAGTAATGGGGGAATCACTAGTATTATAGGAACATAACATAATTGAAAAGTAGAACGAGAGAGGTGACCTACCTCACTCTGATGATATTCTTATTTCTTTTGTTGAGATCCTCAAACCGCTTGTGTCACAGACTTGTTTCTACTTCTTTTAGCACTTGTGTACCCGCACAAGTGATCAAGAGACAATAAATCATGCCAAAACCAATATAAAATCCAATAATAACCTACTTAGCTGATTAAGGAATGCCAAGCTAATACATACATGAACATATATATTTTGGGAAGATGAACCAAAAATTGTATATTATTTAAGGAATAAATGGAAAATTATAACCATATCCTTGATGTTGAAAGGCTCTCCTTGAGTGGTAATCCAAGTGCAAGCCAAGAAACTCTCCAAACACCCCTTCTTCAAGTCTAATGAATAATTTCTAACCAGACGCTCAACATAGGGGTGAAAATGGACATAAACCAACCATTTCAAAATGAGAGAGGGGGAATTTATAGGTTGTGAGAGATTTCAAAATGGGAGAGGGGGAATTTATAGGTTGTGAGAGGGAGTTAGAACTTCTCCAAATATAGGATTAGGCCCACATTGCAAGAAGGTATCTCATAAGGATGAGACCAAGAGGTCAAATTAGGAGGATTTGACTGTATCTACACAAAACCACCTCCAACTTGCCACTCTGGAAAATTCTAGATCACGAAGAATCTCATCCTCTTTGGGAAAACTTCCATTTTGAGACCATTGCAGGTATGCAAGGGAAGAGAGTGATGCCATCACTGGCCTAACACAGTGCAATAAATGGTCATCACGGTTTTGAGCTTCATAAGGGTGATGACCCTCATTTTAGGGTTTTAAGAGCTATTTCTTCAAGGAAAGCTCGAGAGATTTTCCAAGCAAAGTTAAAGGAGAGATATGAGCCATATACATGGATGAGTATATTGTATAATGATCATGTTTTAGGAACTTTAGGTTATGTCACAGTGAAGTGCAAGAGGCGTGATAAAATATTGTGTAACACAATGTCTTTATCTATGAATGACTGTTATTGTGAATTTGATGTCCCCTATCTCCACTTCAACCCCATGGAAGGCCCTTGAAAAATATTTGGTCACCTATTTATGAAGCCATCAAATTTTTCTACAAATTCAATCCACTATGCTTTCTAGAGTAATTCTTTCATTTGAGGATATCCTTCCAAGAATTTCTTACCCGCCAGCTCTGTTCTGACTATCACACCCATGGTCAAGAAGCTTTGTTTCACAATTGTTTTGTTTGACAAGGAGGAATTGCTTGGTAGGGTTTTTAGAGTGGAGAAGTTGAGAGTGTGAGTGATAGAACATAGAAAGTGTAAGTTGTGAGGATATAATGAAATGAAACAATATCTAACTGTTATAATTATTTATGTTTATGTTTTGGGCGACCGATTCAATGGATCGTAATATGAGCGATGATGATTGTAAGTGAATGGTGGCTTATGCGAGACTTGATATGACACAACCAACTCTTTGCAATAATGATTTTTATTTTTGGTAGTACTATGTCTTATAATTCATATATGTAATGTTTGAATCCCTATTATTAAATTAAAGTAGTGCATACCTTTGAGTTATTTTTTTTGCTAACCTTTAGTTGCTATTTTATGTTGTCTTCAGGTACGTTGCAGTGAAGGGAATCGACCATTCCTTTATTTGCATGATCAGAGGTGTCTGTCACATAATTTTCAAAAAGTCATCAATGCTATAGAAAAATTAATGATTATCTAGCTATTTATTTTTGAAAAAGAGAGAGATAAAAGAAAATGGGATTCTACAAAATGGAATACAAAGAAAATTTAAGATGTCAAGAATTGTTGGTTTTCATATATATATATTATATATATATATATATATATATATATATATATATAATATATATATATATATAATATATATATATATATTATATAGATATATATAAGAAAATTTCTAAGGTGGATAAGAAGAAGAGTTCTTCTTAACCAACTTAAAATCAAAGTTGTCTTGAATTGTTTTTACAAATTCCTTTATTGTCATGGGCTTGTGATAAATCCTGAGGCGACGCCCATTCACTAGGAGAGGAAATTTTTCTTCATCAATAGTCCCAATTATGGCTGCTCCATGATCAAAAACATTTTCAATCTCATAAGGCCCAAGCCAATGAGTTTGAAATTTTCCTTGGAAATTTTTGAACTTTGAATCAAAGAGTAATGTGTTGGAAATAATACTGAGAGGGGGGGGGTGAATCCGTATTATCAGATCAATATAACTTTTTCATTTCCATATTAAGATTCATATGTGTTGCAACAAATGTACATCCAATAAACATATGATTCAGTTATTTGATCTTTAATGAGTGCATCAGAACATTATTAACCATATGAGTAGTAAAACGTAGCAGTTAAAACAGAACAGATCATCACACACAAGAAGCACACATGAACACCATGATGTAAGGTGGAAACCCAATGTGGGTGAAAACCACCTGCTGCAACTCGTCTCAATCTTCTTTAATAAGTAATATCTTTTACAGTAGTTCTATATTGGTGCAGACTTACACCAGTACACAGACTTCTACCTGCAGAAGGCTACAACCTTCTCTCGTTCTCCAGACTCTCCTGGAAGGGAGCTACAACCCCCTTTGCTCTTGTGCTAGCCGATCCATTTACTAGTACGCAGGCTGCTACCTACTGAAATGCTCCAACCTTTACTTGCTTTCCAGCTACTACTAGAAGGGAGCTACCACCCCCTTGGCTCTTGTACTAGCTGATGTACTAGTATGTAGGTGCCGACCTACCGAAGGCTATAACCTTCTCTTTCTTCCTCCAGGTACCACATTTCATCAATTTTCAGACTGGATATGCTGAAGCACAACACCATAATCTAAAAGGCCATGTTTCATCCAATTTTCATATTGGACCCATCTATATCATTGAGGCACACAATCACCCAACATTGAAACAACACTTTCACCAAAACCAACCTGCAAATATTTCCTTATAACTTGCAACTGTTCCATTCATTTGTCATACCCAAATCATACCATACATAAACATACGTCAATAATTCAGATCTAGTCTATCAAACAAATAATGATAAACATTCCAACCTGATCCACCAAGTATCAAATAGATCTGCAGTCAACCAACTTCCTTGTGCACAAACTGAATCAATACTTTCTCAGCACACAACAAACAAATCAGACAAAACAGCTAAAACATATTTCAAGTAGAGTCCGCAACTTTGCCAATAGAAAAATGCAAATGTCTGCACCTCTGGTGTGTCGGACCTGCGCACCTTCGCATCTGCACCTGTTGTGTGCCTACACACTTTCGTATCTGTGCTTGCTTTTAGCCCGCGCACTTTCGCACCTGTGCACCTCCGCACCTGCGGCGCCTTCTAATCTGCGCACCGCCGCACCTACTCCTTCACTGGTACTACGCACCTCCGCACCTGTGCCTTCTCTAGTGCTGTGCACCTCCAGATATAGACAATTTATCAGTCTTCAATTGTACCCCGGACTATCAAATTTACAGATCTGATCATGCACCACAGAGATCTCATCCCAACAGTAGATCTGTCTAGTAATGCTCAGGTTTCTCCTTGGTTTACCAACCGATCACATGTATTTCAGCTCTTGCTCACCTTAAGATATCCAACCAACTTGTGTTCACCCAAATGATCTCCTTTCCTTTTTATAGGCTAGGCCTCACTCAAAAACATGGACCAAAACCATTGAGAAACAATACCAAGGACCCAATACTTGGGTTCAACTCTTTTGGATGCAATACCACAGACCAAAACCAGAGGATCAAAAAACTGTCTGACTAATACCATGAACCAACCATAATATTTCCCACATGCATGCACTTTTCTCTGCATGAAAGTGCGTGAAATTTTCTCTGCATGAAAGTGCGTGAACTTTAGGTTCACACCTTTTGTTCGGAACACCTGCGAGCATGTCCGCATCTTTCCAACAGCGTGCCTGCATAACCTGTCGATGACCGTATCTTTTGATCCATGCACCTGCAGAACCTGCCTAAACTTTTGATCTGCTATTTTCCAATCAAGGACAACACCATAGTTCCATCAATCTCCCCCTTTGGACTTGATGGCAAAGCTAACTTGTCATACTAAGAATGTCATCTGATTCCTTGGAGTTTTTCTGCATCCCATGTATTATGTCACATCTGATATTTCTTCTGCAGACTCATCTGGTTGAGTATAAGTGAGTTTCTCTTCTATGAGAGGGCTGCCATCAAGTACAAAACATACATCACAATGCCAACAATCTCCCCCTTTGGACTTGATGGAAACAATACCCAATCACTCTCCCCCTTTGACATCAAGGGTATAGGGTGAACCAACAAATTATCTTTCCTTGATAACCACTCTGCTGACCATACTCCCCCTGAGTACCTGCTGAACTCTCTGAATGAGCTCCCCCTTTGTATATGCCAAAGTGTACCAATCTGTCCATGCTCCCTCTGAGTACATGCTGAAGTCTCTACTCTGCTGAGGTGTGCTGATCATGCTTCCCCTGTCTGTAAGCAAGGTCTGCAAAAGATGTTCTCCAAGAAATAACATGACTACATACATCATAAGTGACCTTCCTATCATCAAAGACTCATACATACATCCATCTCCCAACCAAGTGGGGATATACAATATTGACTCATCCACCCAACCAAGTGGGGATACACCAGATACCAAATGTTTGTACATGACTGAAATATTACATCAACCTTCCCATGCATAGTGGGGGTACAAATTACGTCATATGACTAGAAGCGATTCATCAAATGAATATAATAGACAGAGACAAACTATTACATCATGACACTTGATATGGCATTTATAACAGAGCCAAAACATCTAAATAAGATCATGATAGTCATCAGCAACTATCATACACAATGTATAATCATCTGACAACAGCATCCAGATCAGCAACAAGGTATGTCTGCATCAACTCATCCTTTTGAACAGAATTCTGCATATGACATACAGAATCGTTCACATTATATCATAAGTGAAGAACATCATAGCTATCTCATCAAGATCTGCATGATGGGAACGTCTGCATCAAGTAATGTATATAAGTATCAACCTATCATCATATAGGTAATAACTCATCATCATCATGTCTCTAACAATGCAACTTTGAGAAATCATTCATGTGTCTAGCACTATGTATCTTGAGCTCAAGCCTTCTTGATATCATTCAACAACAACAATCCTTATCCACATGAATGCCAAGAACTATAGGAATCCTGCATCATAACTATATTATATGATCTTTATGCATATGATGATAGCAACATATGAGTGACTCATCATCAAGTAATGAAGATAAGCTTTGTACTTTTCCTTAACCTTATAAAGATCACCATGTAAGCACTATATTAGAGAATCAACCACACAATTGATCTGATCATCAACTGTGTAACCCCAGAAATTATATGAGATTTTGTCATGGACAACTCATAATCATATCATAGCAAGATATATCATAAGCATCATTACCAAGCACCACTAACCATAATGCCAACAATGCATTTAAAAGCATCTACTCCCCCTGAACTTGTGCCATCTATTTACTGTCACGCATATATCAATAAGAAGTATCAAGACATCATCATCATCAAGATAGGATCAAGACATTTTGCACATCATTGTAACCATTATCAAACAAAGAAAATAATCAACTGAATCATATTAGACCCTATCTCCTAAGATTGTCTCCACTGCTTTTCCTCAAACTATCATATACGTGACTGTGCAGTAACTAACTCGCGTATATACACGACTTCCCTTTATGAAACTTGCGTATGAGATTTAGGACACTGACTTTTTGCATTTTCAGCTCCCCCTAAGTCTGTTATTTCTGACTGGACTTCCTTCTTCTTCCATATCTTCATGTGTGATGATGTTTTCTTCTTTTGGTATGGTTCCCATAATTTGTTCCTGCATTCCTTTGCTATATGTCCAAGCTTGTTACATGCATAGCATCTTACATTTTTCATATTCCTTCTGTAGCAATCAATGGCTTTGTGACCAATCATATTGCAAGAAAAACAATATCCCTTAAAGTACCTGGAACATGATGATCTTTCTGTGCGATGATCATGAACCAATCTTCTTCTGCATCTGGCTGCAACATGTCCAAGATTATGACATACATAACATTCAATATTCTTCATCGAAGGAGTAAAAGATTTTATTTGAAGAATTTCTTTCCTTGGCTGTTGATGGGGTTGACCTTTCATCTCCTTGTTGGGCATTTCAGATTTTGCATTAGAGTTCCTTGTCTTACTACATTCACTGTTAATAAATTCATGAAAACCAAGACCCGGTTTGATAGCAGGAGACCTTTAACTACTAAGAATATAATCCAAAATCTTAGTACTATCTTGAAATCGTAAGAGCTTACCCTTTTCTTCTAATTTATCTTTTAGAATATTTACCTCAACATGATGTTGCTCTTCCTTTTCAAGATACTGCTTCTTCATGTTTTCTTCAGCTTTTCTTCCTTCTTCCAACTAATGTCTTAATTCACGAACTTAGTTTTCTTATTTTTCAAGAGCTTGGAGTAGATCTTTATTCTGCTTCTTTGATTCTTCAAGATCTTCTTTTAGCGAGAGGATTGTAGCTTCAAGCCTTTCATAGTAACCGGATCTTTCTCTGAGTTTCTTGACTGTTGTGCTCCTTTCATTGACTTCATTTCTTAGCGATGTCACCTCATCCCGCAACTTTTGACATTGATCTTCCTTGTCCTTGAACAACTTTCTTACCTTGTTTCCTTCCTCTAGTTGAGCTTTTAGATTGGCAGCTTCTTCTTTGAAGGCACACTCCCTTTTGTTTAATAGATCTTGTTGTTCTCTAATTTTGTCTACAAGCCTTTTAAATTCCGCCTCTATTTGATATCTTTCTTGCTCACCCATAAGAGAAACTTCAGTTGTTTCACTATCACTTTCATCATCTTCAAGTGGATAGATAAGACTATCACCAGAGGATAAAATTCATACCTGATAGTTCTTTATTCTAAAGAGATTCTGAATCTGACATGCTTTTCCCACATATTCGCCAATCGATACTTCCACTGTTATAGCTCTTCTGAGATGTCTTCCTTTTCTTAGGCACTTTCTTCTTAAGCTTCTTTCCCATTGCTCTATGGATCTCCTTTAAGCGATCAAGCTTCTACCAAAGGACCTGCTCTGATACTAATTGTTGGAAATAATACTAAGAGGGGGGGGTGAATCAATATTATCAGATCAATATAACATTTTCATTTCCATATTAAGATTCATATGTGTTGCAACAAATGTAATCCAGTAAACATATGATTCAGTTAGTTCATCTTTAATGAGTGCATCAAAACATTATTAACCATATGAGCAGTAAACCGTAGCAGTTAAAACAGAACAAATCATCACACACAAGAAGCACACATGAACACCATGATGTAAGGTGGAAACCCAATGTGGGTGAAAACCACCTGCTGCAAATCGTCTCAGTCTTCTTTAGTAAGAAATATCTTTTACAATAGCTTTGTATTGGTGCAGACTTATACCAGTACACCAGCTTCTACCTGCAGAAGGCTACAACCTTCTCTCATTCTCCATACTCTCCTGGAAGGGAGCTACAACCCCCTTTGCTCTTGTACTAGCCGATCCATTTACTAGTACGCAGGCTGCTACCCGCTGAAATGCTCCAACCTTTAATCGTTTTCCAGCTACTACTAGAAGGGAGCTACCACCGCCTTGGCTCTTGTACTAGCTGATGTACTAGTACATAGGTGCCAACCTACCGAAGGCTACAACCTTCTCTTTCTTCCTCCAGGTACCACATTTCATCATTTTTCAGACTGGATACACTAAAGCACAACACCATAATCTGAAAGGCTATGTTTCATCCAATTTTCATATTGGACCCATCTATATCATTGTGGCACACAATCACCCAACACTAAAACAACACTTTCACCAAAACCAACCTGCAAATATTTCCTTATAACTTGCAACTGTTCCATTCATTTGTCATACCCAAATCATACCATACATAAACATACGTCAATAATTCAGATCTAGTCTATCAAACAAATAATGATAAACATTCCAACCTAATCCACCAAGTATCAAATAGATCTGCAGTCAACCAACTTCCTTGTGCACAAACTGAATCAATACTTTCTCAGCACACAACAAACAAATTAGATAGAACAACTAAAACATATTTCAAGTAGAGTCCGCAACTTTTCCAATAGAAACCTGCAGATGTTCGCACCTCTACTGTGTCAGACCTGCGCACCTTCGCATCTACATCTGTTGTGCACTTGCGCACTTTTGTATCTGCGCTTGTTGTTAGCATGCGCACTTTCGCACCTACGCCTGTTGCTTATCTGCGCACCTCTGCACCTGCGATGCCTTTTGATCTGCGCACTGGTGAACCTACTCCTTCACTGGTACTGCGCACCTCTGCACCTGCACCTTCTCTGGTGTTGTGCACCTCTGGATATAGACAATTTATCAGTCTTCAATTGTACCCCAGACTATCAGATTTATAGATCTGATCATGCACCACAAAGATCTCGTCCCAACAGTAGATCTATCTAGTAATGCTCAGGTTTCTCCTTGGTTTACCAACCGATCACACGTATTTCAACTCTTTCTCACCTTCAGATATTCAACCAACTTGTGTTCAGCCAAATGATCTCCTTTCCTTTTTATAGGCTAGGCCTCACTCAAAACCATGGACCAAAACCATTGAGAAACAATACCAAGGACCCAATACTTGGGTTCAACTCTTTTGGATGCAATACCACGGACCAAAACCATAGGATCAAAAAACTGTCTGACTAATACCATGAACCAACCATAAGATTTCCCACGTGCGTGCGCTTTTCTCTGCATGAAAGTGTGTGAACTTTTCTCTGCATGAAAGTGCGTGAATTTTTCTCTGCATGAAAGTGCGTGAACTTTAGGTTCACAACTTTTGTTCGTAACACCTACGAACATGTTCGCATCTTTCCAATGGTGCGCCTGCAACCTGCCGATGACCGCATCTTTTGATCGACGCACCTGCGAAACCTACCTGAACTTGTGATCTGCTATTTTCCATCAAGGACAACACCATAATGCCAACATAATGCCCAATATCCTAGGTGAAATTTTCTTTCTTTGATGCACTTATCACTCCATATGGATCTTTGTTGTTTGACTAAACTAGTCTTTTGGATAGCATCTTGCCTTATTTCATCATGCTGATTGAGTTGTACCATTCTTTGTTTTTTTTATTCTCATAAGTCAAGTCCCAACTTGATTGTTGTCTTGTAGGTATGGATCTAGAACTCAATTGGAAATAGGACCTTCTTCCTATAAACAAGTTCATAGGGAGTATGTCCTATATTGTTTCTCCATGTGGTATGGTAGGCCCATAAATCTTCTAGAAGCTTTTCAGTCCCTTCTATGTAAGTGAACTATCTTCGTGAGGATTTCTTCAATCACTTTGTTGGTAGACTCTAATTGCCCATTTTCTTGTGGATGGTACGGAGTAGACTTCTGATGCTTGATTTTATATTCTTCAACTATGTTTTGCTCTACTATGGATATGAACTTCTTTCCTTGATCTATTACAATTTCTCTTGGGACACCAAAATGAGAAAAAATATCCTAAAAAGGAAATGAAACTACAACATTTTTAGTAGCAAAATAAAGTTCTTTAGCTTCTACCCACTTAGTAACATAATCAATGCATATAAGGATATATTTTTTTTTGTAGATGGATTAATTGGTCCAACAAAATCTAAAGCCCATTTTTCAAAAGGCTCAATCAGTACCTGAGGCTCTAGTGGTATTTCATCTGAAGGAACATGTTTCCCCATTCTTTGACAACTATCACACCTCTTAGCATATTCCTTAGCATCGTTAAAAAGGGAAGGCCAATAATATCCGAAGAGAAGGAATTTATAAAAAGTTCTTTTGTCAGAAAAACGACCCCCATATGGTTTATCATGGCATGCTTTAAATATTTCAGGTATTTCATCTTCTCTTACACATCTTTGGATGATGAGATCTAGTCTTGTCTTGTATAATTCTTTATTTATCCCTAAATTAGATACACTTGATTAGATTATTATTCTCTTTTCTCTAGGAAACAAATAGGAGGGTAATTTTCCTTAAACTAAATAATTTGCAATATTTGAAAACCAAAGTGATTTCATATACATTGTAAAAAGATATTCATTAGGAAACTTATCTTCTATAGGTATATCATTGTTATCATTTTGAATTCTAGATAAAAATTCAGCAATTGTGTTTTGTTTTCTAGGTCAGTCCACAATGGTGATATTGAATTCTTGTAACAATAGTATCCATCTTGTTACTCTGCCATTATTGATTGGTTTTTTCATTAAATATCTAATGGCAGAATGATATGTATGAACGAAAGTTTCATAGCCAGTAATGTAAAGTCTAAATTTATTAATAGCATGTATGATTGCTAGAAACTCTTTTTCGGTTACAATATAATTTAGCTTTGCAGGAGTTAAATTTCTACTGGTATAATAAATGGCATAAGGAGTAAGGTATTTTTGTCCTGATACAGCTCCTGGAGTTGTATCTAAAGCATCAGTTGATATATGAAAAGGAAATTTCCAATTTGGTCCTTTTAAGATAGGTGCTTCAGAGATCTTCTTTTTCAAAGTTTCAAAAGCCTTCTAAAAATCAGAGTTACAACTAAATTCACAATCCTTGGTGATTATTTTGAAGAGTGGGGATGCAATATTTGTGGAGTTTCTATAAATCTTCTACAATATCCAATAAAACCAAGAAAACTCCTAACATCTCATTGAAAACTAGGGATTGATAATTTGGAAATAACTTATACCTTAGATGAGTCTACCTAAATTCCATTTCTTGAAATATGGTGACCTAAAATAGTTACTTCATTAAACATCAGAAAACACTTTTCATGACTTAATGAAAGATTTTCTTCTTTAAATCTTAGGTGAAAGTTTTCTAAACTTTCAAGTGCCTCTTCAAAATAATTTCCATAAATTGTGAAGTCATCCATATATACTTCCACAGAATCATGAATAAGATCAGAGAAAATTCCCATTATTTCCCCTTGGAATGTGGTTGGAGCATTGCATAATCCAAAAGCAAGTAATCAGTAAGCATAAGTCCCCCATGGACAGGTAAATGTGGTTTTGTCTTGATCTTTAGGTGCTACCTAAATTTGATTATACCCACTAAAACCATCTAAAAATGAGAAATATTTCTTCCCTGCTAATGTATCTAAAACTTGATCTATGAAATGAAGTGGAAAGTGGTCTTTCAAAGTTTCTTTATTCAATTCCCTGTAATCAATGCATACTCTCCATTTTCCATTTTTCTTAGGAACGATTTCTAGGGGTGA
The DNA here is from genome assembly GCA_000404065.3 of Pinus taeda. NCBI lineage: Eukaryota > Viridiplantae > Streptophyta > Pinopsida > Pinales > Pinaceae > Pinus > Pinus taeda. Next base: position 102,897 of record APFE030807088.1, on the reverse strand, counting down.
AACCCATTGACTGTATGATATTAGATAGATGAAATTTACATTTAACGATTCCTGCAATTCTTCTTTAACAAATTATTTTAAGTGTGGATTCATTCTACTTGGTCTTTTTCGAACTAGTCTAACATTCTCTTCAATATAGATATGATGCATGCAGGTTTTAGGATCAATTCCTTTCTTATCAGTATATTCCCATGCATATGTAGAAGAGTGTGTTTGTAATATTTCTATCAATTTCTTTTTCTATAATTCTTCCAAGTTTTTATCGATATTCAAGATTTTTCCTAGAAAAATTTATATTGAAGAATTTCCAGATTTTTCCATAGAATGTAAAGACATTTGTCTAGATCATAGAAATTCAATATTATATTATTCTTGAAAATTTTGACAATCATCATAATATAAAGAGGGTTCATGATTTTCTATTGAATTGAAAATTTGAACCTCCTCATTTATTTGTGCAATAGTGAAAACTGGGTGTATATCGTTATCTTCATCCATCCATTCTTCATTTTCTTCTTCTATCACTGTTTTTGCAGGTGGGTACAATTTAAATTTCTTTGTCGAGCTTCCATCTGAGATAAACATGTCTCCTGATCTAGAACCAATAAAGGCATCGGCTATAGCTAGCCATGTTATTCCTAAAATTAATGGATGTCCTAAATTATTCTCGGGGGTTAATACCATGAAATCAATAAAATATTCCCAAGAAGCTAAGGATACATATGTATCTTCTAACACAGGATCATGTTTAATTACAGATCTGTCTACTAATTGTAACAATGTTGGTGTGTATTGAAGGTTAGGAAGTTTTAATCTATCCACAGTTTGTTTTCTCATTATGTTTATGGCTTCTCCAACATCAATCTAAGTGTTTGGTATTTCAGTTCTAGTGATGCATGTTTTTACAATGGAGCTTCCTGTATCTAAATATTTCTGGATTGTTATCTTCCACATCATAATGTCTGCAATTTTCCCGGCTAATTGAATTCTTTTTATTTCTTTTATTTTTATTCCTGATCCTTTAGTACTTAATTCCTTAATTTTTTTGCAAAAATTGGTATTTCTTTTATTTCTTGTAATAAAGGAATTTGTATACAAGCATTTTTCAATTCATCTAACATATCATAATCCGAAAATATGATTTTCTTTTCTACTCCTTTATCAATTTTCAACCTTTAAGGAAAAGGTGGTCTTGAGATAGATACTGAAGGTTGTTCTGTAATAGGAGTATTATTAGAATGTGTGGGACTCTTATCTGTTTCAATATTTCCTTTCTAAGGAAGAGAAATTTCTTCTTTAGAGTTATTATTCTCTTTTTGAGAATTCTTTTCTATTTCCTGTATAACAATAGATGGTTTTTTTCTTTCTAATACTCTACCAGACCTTAATTGAACATTATTTAGATCTAATGGAGTTATCATATAAGTTTGAGGATTTTGTCCTTCTAAGTTGTAAACAGGTTGTGAATTTTTATTGTTTGGATTTGGAAGGGGCTAAAAAGGTAATTGATTTGGTCTTGGTGTAAATGGAAAAGAAAGTTGTGGATTTGGATTTTGAGCTTGAGCTTGAGGTAGCTGGATGGTTTGAGGGAAATATTGTGGTGGAAAATTTGGATAAGGTGGCGGATATTGTTGATATTGAGAATATCTTCCATAAGGACTTTTCCATCCTTGATTCCAATATTGTGGTGGTTGAGCCCAAGGCTACCATGGCATAGTTGGATTCCAGGTATTCCATAGAGACTGTGCAAATTGTTGAGGATTAAAACCTTGATTTTGATTTGTTTAAGGATTTTGCCATGGTCTTGTGGCAATAAAGTAAAGAGGGTATACTTGATTTAACATTCCTTCTTCACTAAATGGAGCTTTAATACCTAGTATAGAGGGACATTCTTTTGCATCATGATTTTCTACACATACAACATAAGTTGCTATACTTTTTAAATCTAAAGGGCATTATCTTAAAGCAAGTTTCTTTCTACACCTAGGACAAAAGATGGATAATGCAGCATTTTCGGATTTTTGCTTCTTTTTTATTTTAAGGGTGTCCATTTTCTCACTGAGGCTCCCTAAAATATATGTTGTAGAGTCATCAAGAAAACTACCTAATTCTTCCCTACTTACTGTCCCGGTTTCATATTTATTTACTCTTGATAAAAGAGGATCCCCTGAACCTTTTCATGTTCTTGCTTTACCTCTTGAAATATGTACACATAGATCACATATATCTAAAAAGGGTAACTGAGAGATATCTCCTTTTCCCATTACATTGAGAAGATCTATCCATTCATCTTTAACGGATTTGAGTAAAAGAGCTTTCAAAGTTTCCTCATCCAGATTGTTCATTTTTTCCCTTTTAAGATTATAAACAAATATCTCGATAAAGTCTTCAAGATTCTCATCTTCTTTTTTTACCATTTTGAAGACTACATCTTTGACACTATGAGCTATATAATAATCCTTATATTTCTCTAAGAATTCATATTTCATTTATGCCCATGTCCTTATAGAATTTGTTTCTAGACTCGTAAACCATTTTAATGTTGCATCCTTTAAGGTGGTAGGGAACACTTTCAGTTTTTGAGCATCATGAAAATAGTCATATGACCTACATAATACTTAAAATTCAAAGAGAAATGTCTCTAGATCTTCAATTCTTATTCCATTAAAATTAGGGAGAACATAGGGTAAGATATTTTTCATTGTTGTATCCTCATCAAGGATATGGAATCCAAAAGTTTATGGATATCCTCTGTTTCATCTACCCCTATCGCCCCCTCTTCAACCTCCAGTATTTCCTCCTCCTCCTCTTCCAATCCTATTTTTTTCACCATTGACATTGTGTACTTCTCCTTCTCCTTCTTCAGCCATGATGGATTTTTTAAAAGAGATATATGGTTCTTCAATAGGGTTATCTAGTTTCTCTTCTATTTCATTTGGTTCCTCTATCAATGGTTTGAAGTAAATTTATTCTTCTTCTTCTTCAAAAGGAAATTCTAACTCTTGAGCTAGAAGTTGTTCTCCTATTGAAGATAGAAAAATTATTCTAGTTGTTGGAGATGTAGGATTTTCCTCTATTACAACCTTTGTTGATGAGGTTGGTGATTCTTGAGATTGGATTTCAGATTTTAAGACTTCAGGAAGTCTATATTGGCCTGTTGTGGATGGAATTTGAGTTTGTGTGGGTGGTGTGGCACTACGAGGTCATGGTGGAGTGAGTGATGATGTAGGAATTAAACTTCTTCCTCGACCTACAAACCTACCTTTAGAATCTATTTCCCTATGCATGTCATGTTTTTATTTGAATTTTTTTTAAGGCTTCTATTTACACTTCCTCAGCAATGGTGCCAAAATGTTTGGTCAATTTAGTGTTCTTAACTTTCAAGCATAAATTATCGACCGGACTTGGTAAACTTGTGAATTGCGGGATATGCTAGAAGCCTATTCTTTTGTTTAGTAAGATGATCGGTATGTATGTTTTAAGATTTTTATTGTTTATCTAGATTTTCATTAGAGTTAGATTCCTACAATAGTTGAAAGTTAATATATTGTTAGAATGAATGAGAGTTAAGCTACTACTGTATTGAATGAGAGTTAAGCTATTGTGAGACTTGAGTTATTGTTAGAGTGAATGAGAATTAATCTATTGTGAGAGTTAAGTTATTGTTAGATCAACTTATCAAATTATATCTAATTGATTATTATCTAAAAATTCCTTACGTTATCTAACCAAAATTTGTAAACCTTTAGAAACATTTTATTGCTATGAAACTAGAATATTAAAAATCAAAACCTTGTTCTATGAAATATAGACAATTCTAAGTTTAAAAAGCATAAAATATGTTCCTAATTATAGATTGGAAAATGATCTAAATTCTAACTTTTAAAATTATGAAGAGACTAAATGTAATGAACCGAAAAAGTCACTGAAGGACTAGACTATTTGAAATACTGTAACTATAAATGAAATGTGGAATAACAAGATAACTGAGCTTATGTGAAATAACAAAAAACAATGAAGTAATTTAAGACATAATAAAATGATAACAGAAACCAATTGAACAAAAGAGATTTCAAAGCAATGAAATAAACATAAACTAAAACCTTAACTTTCTATAGGGGCCCTCCACATCAAGTAGGTATGATTAAAAATCACATACGCATCGGATTAGCAAAGTAACTTCAAATTAATGCAAAAGCACAAGTCCGGTTCAAAATTTATTCAGCAATTAACTTAATATTTTCCTCCTCTGTTATCATTTACAAATAATATATATTTATATAGAATGTGTACTTAATCTGTTAAGACTTCCATGCCTACAGATCTAATGTTTTAATCCTAATTCAAATATGAAACTTTAAATAGGAAAATCGTTATTCGTCGAATATCTATTTGGAAAGCAAATCGAGAAAACATGTTGTATCTAGAATCTTTGCTGCTATGTGTTGACCTGTATCTTTGACTGTGATGTTGTACGATCCTTTTGATGAAATAGCTCGAGCGAATAGGAGGAGATCCATGAGGGGATCAATCCTCAACTACCCATATGCTTAGTTGTTTCATTAGTGCACCAGAACCCCGCGAACCATGAAGGTGGCTGCAAATTTACAAAATGGTTGTAGAATCATGTTAATTCTGTAGCTAGTGAATTATTTAATATAATAATAAGGAACATTAATACATATGAGAAATAAGACATGTGAAAGTTATTACCTGGTCAAAATCTATGATCTATCATCTTTATTGAGTTGATAGTGATGATGAATAAAAGGAAAGTGGTGGAAAAAGGGTGTCAAAACAAAACAGTTATGAAACTCTACATAACCATTGTCCCCACTCTAATTAATTATTTCTCCTTTTCTCATCATCACCACCCACTATATGTGATCCCAATTCAGCCTATGTGACATATCCACATTGCATGAGTTCTTACCATCACCTTTAGTTTACTAGTCGAGGGTGGACAAGTTAACTGGTCACCTCCAGCTTATTAAAACACCTCCTCTCGACATTTACACATTTCTTTTATTCACACATAGGGAGGAGGTGAGATTTTTCCATACCTGTGCCTACCTCATGGTTGAATGGCTATAGGGATTTACATGTTTGGATCTGGACAACATCATTGGCATCAAGGGAGTTCACTTGCTGGCGTATTTCCTTTGTATTTCCTCATTGCTCCTCATGACATTTGATTGTTGTGTTTGTTGTGTGTGCAGGTACCTTATTGATATTAAAGATGATACTTTTAGTGGAGAGACCTCCTGTGAGTGATATGACTTCTTTAGAGTGGCCTCAGAAGTTTCCATCACCCCCTATTGATGAGAAAAAAACAAGATTAATGTTTTCTGTGATGTGTGCACAGGCTACTACAGTAGGACGTTTTCTTCCTGTAGCAATCCTTTCCCTTTCCTCTAGGGTATTCAGTCGAGAATTTCTAAAAAGTCCTGAGGACAATATTAAGACCTTGAGGAAGTAGTGTAGACTTGTAGAAATGAAGACAATGGCCTTTGTTTATTTTTCCAATTTTTTAACAAGGGTAAGACAAAGTGGAGGAATTTAGTGAAATATTTTATGAAATCAGATGGATGAGTGATCGATGGATGATAGACTATGGTGGGGGAACCTCATTCATCATTCTAAAGGTCATATGGTCCTTGTTGGGCTGTCCTTTCCCTTAGATCTCCCTCCTATAGCTTTTCAGAACCCTCTTGTAGCACTACAGGACATTCTTGTAGCAATTACAGGTCCTTCCTGTAGCAATCCAAAGAGGAGGTGAAACTTGAATTTTGCGCTAATGGGATAGTGAAGAGATGTGATCACATGAGTGTGGATGATGGATAGGAAGTAGATGGATGGAGAAGTGAAGGAAATATTGAGAATTTTGGCCCTATAGCCATGCTACCACTATATAAATCCTGCAAAATCATAAATAAAAAAGTTAGCAGAAATGATGTAGATCCATTTTTTTTTAGACACATAGGCTTCCTCAGAGGAGAGGTTCAACCTATATTCCTACCCTAGATGCCTCAAGAGAAGTTTTCACTTAGGGATCTTTATTATTTTTTTCTTCTCCTTTTGTGCTATCGAGCTGCCTCAAAGAGGTTTTAAACGTAGGTGTTGGCCTCAAATTCCTCATAAATGTTTTCATCCAGACCTTTTATTTTTCTATTATCCCCCTTTTTTAACAAAAATATCTAGAAATGTTGTAGACTGGAAGCTATAAAACTCTTAATCACATTGACGTCTTTGTTGATTGCACTCATGATTTATTCCTTAGACACAGGTTTTCTGTATATCTTCAACCTGTATCCACTGACAAGAAATGGGATCCCTTCCTCATCAATGGTCCCGATTTGAAAAAATCCATTGTCATGACATTTTCCTATCAGGCATGGGCCTAACCATCTAGGTATCATTTTTATTTTAAAATATTTGAATGTAGAATCTTATAATAATGCTCAATCCCCTTCTTGAAAAACCTTTTCCTTGATATGCATATCATGAGAATGGCCTACATTCCAGACTCATCCAATCCATCCAATCAAAGAAACCTCTCTTTTTGTGCTTTGGTAACATCTATGTCCAATTGGGCTGCCATTCTCAAAGTATTATACTCAAACTCAATGGAAAGAAGATCTTTCTTTCCATAAACCAGATCATATGGAGTGAACCTAGTAGTTGTCTTCCAAGTGGTTTCATAGGCACAAGTGGCCTCCACTAACCTATCTTCCAAATCTCTCATGTTGTTTCTCACAGCCAGGTGAGGATTCTCTCTAATTCCCTATTTGTAACCTCTACTTGCCCATTTTCCCAAGGGTGCTAGGAAGTAGATGTTATGTGTTTGATATGACGTTTCTTTAGGAAATTATCAATCAAGTGTGATGTGAATTGAGGCCCCTGATTGGTGACTATCTCCCTTAGGTACCCAAATTTGTAGAAATATTTTCCCTTAAGAGCTCAGTCACTCTCTCCTCTATTGTTTCTTTGACAACCTTTGTCTCAGCCCATTTTGTCAAGTAACTAGTGCACAAAATGATGTGCTTTTTCTTCTATGATGGTGGATCATTTGGCCCAATGAAATCCATGCCCCACTTGTCTAATGGCTCTAAGGACACTTGGGGATGTAGAGGAATTTCACCCCTTAATGTGGGTTTCACCATCCTCTGGAACTGATCACATCTGCTAGTGTACCTTCTTGCATATTGGTAGAAAGTGAGCCAATATTAGTCATCTTGTAAAGCCTTGAAAGTTGTTCTCTTTTAATCAAAATGACCCCCACAAGGCCCATCATTGTAGGTTGAGAGGATGTCAAAGACTTCCTATTCCCTGACATATCTCCTTAAAATACGATCTGGTCCCATCTTGAAAAGATTGCCCCCAACCTAAGTGAAAGGGGCACTATTGCTTAAAATTATTCTCTTCTCCCTAGATGAAAGATTTGGAAGAAATATTTTAGAAACTAGGTAGTTGGATATGTTAGAAAACCATGGAGAGAGCACTGAGATAGAAAATAGTTTCTCATGTAGAAGTTGATCATTGGCCATGCCTTCATCACCTGCAGGCAAAGAAATTCTAGGCAAAAAATCTACAACTACATTTTCTTTTCCTGGCTTGTCAATGATAGTTAGATAAAAATTTTGTAACAATAGAAACCATCTAATGATTATAGAATACACATCAGGCTTGTTCATCATACATTTAAGAGCTGCATGATTAGTATGCACAAAATTTTGGTATCCAGTGATGTAGTGTATAAATTTGTTTAAGGAGTGTATGACAACTAAAATTTATTTCTCAGTGAAAATGTAGTTCAATTAAGCCTTAGAAATATTTTTACTAATGAAATAAATGGAATAGGGTAACTTATCATCTATTTTCCCCAAGGCTTCCCCCACATCTTTGTCTGATGCATCAACATGGATATGGAAAGGCAGAGTGTTATAGACATTTTTGGGCACTTCGACCCCAATCAAAAATGTTCATAAACTGAGGGCTCCTAAGTCCCTAAAAGTGTTGCTTCACTACCTAAAGGAACAAGGTCAATTGATTACATCATCTCCCAGAAGTTCTCCACTGAAAACTGCTCATAAATGGTCAAAACTGGACCATACTGAAAGATCAATGCAGAGGATGTGATGCATATCACCTTCCCAGTGTACAAGGTGCGATGGATACTAAATTGCTCCTCTGTAGGGTGCGATGGTCGGGAATGGACAAATGGCAGGGACAAAATGCGAGGTGGAAGATCATGGAATCTTCCAGAAGCTTCCCCTCCGACACTTGCCTCTCTGTTTTCGACCAGGGATGAGTAAGAGATCATCATTCTCCAGGTGGAAGCAGGAACTATCAGAGAGAGGACACTAATCAAGACCCCAGAAGATGACTCACCTCCCTATAATCATCTATATATGGATCCCTCATCACAGAGATCTGGAGGCTGGAATTTTGTAACTTATAGAGAAGTGTTGTTGGTATTCTGGTGTACATTCACAGTGTTGGGTGATTTTGCTTTGCTTGAGGTGAAGAAGGGCTTCTTACCTGGAGGATGATGCTGGGTCATAGCTGCTCATGGTTGTAATCCTCTTGCTACTTTTTATCTGAATAAAGATATTCTTGTTTCCTTCCATATTCTTGTGTATTTTTTTATATCTTCTTGTATATGGTTAATGCACATCTCATCCTGCATTATTTATGAACTTAGATCCTAGTTTCTTGCATAGTAGTATGTTGTTGTAATTCTACAGGTCCTTTTGAAGCTAAGCAGACAAAGAGCAAGCGGCAAAACTCTATCAAGAAGGAGAGGAAATCGAGTGCAAGACTCAAGTTGGCCCTCTTGGTTTTCTTCTCATCTATTTTCATAAAAGGAATCAATAGTAGACTTTGATTGTTTGTTTCTAAGATAGCCACCCATCTTAGTGGGAATAGCAGTATCCGTGTGGACACTATTCCCGTATAACTATGGTGTATGGAGAATGAAAAATACCCTCAAAGGCCTTCCTGGGACCTTCAACAGACTGTAAGATTATCTGCATATGCTACCAAGTTATACACATGTTCATCTATCAATATCAATTAACAAAGTATGGCAAGAGAATTACGTCAAGTCTCCTTCTAGATTTGTTTGGAGATCTCAATGCAGCTAAGAAGAACTCCTTCAAAGTCGGCTCCAAATCAATTCCTACACAAATAAAAGGCAAACACAATGAATGCATACAGCCTTGAAAGCCAATATATGAATGCATAATGAACATCTATTTGCATATAACTAAACTACTCATCTAAACAAGTATCGAATGAACAACTTAATGAACAAGGTTACTGACACCATGGAGTAGGGAACACAACTGCAGTTCCATATTAATAACGGAAGAGTGATTACAACCATTTGTTGTATCAGTCTTCCTTTGTCCCTTCTACTTCTCTCTCTGTCCCTCTTCTAGCTCACTTCTTCAAGTATGTGACAGTTCACAACAGCTTAGTAGGTTATCCTTTCAAATTCTCTGACCTCTTTTACATTAACCGTCACCTTGCTTATATAGCAATTGAGTTAGGGTTTCCAAGCTCCTCCTTGATTTCACTAGGGAAAAAGCAATGAACTTGCCATGCTTTTCAGCTCTTTCCAATTTGCCTCCTTTTCTCGAATTAGAAATCCTCCAAATATCTTGATTTTGGATGTTTCCTTGCTTTTCTTGCATAATTTTAGGAACAAATATCTAGATATTTATGAGCCAATTCGTTCTTTTAACCCATTGAACTTCATCAAGTTTCACCAATGCTGTCCCCTCACTAGTAACATGAGTTAGTGGGGTCACTAACACTCCCTTAGGCTTGGTAACAAGTTTTATAAAGCAGGTTTTTAGTGTGCAACCAACGTTAGTGTGGAATCAGGGCTTGCAATTGTGGTCTTTGCTTCAGTGATCATGTCTTTCACCTTTGAGTTGATGAGGAGGTAAATTTGTTGTATAACAGATGCCCCCTAAAGTATGAGATCAGAGGCAGAGACGATGGTTGAAATACTTTACTGAAAGTGTAATTTTTCCTGTCAAAATGTAGAGAGAGAGAGAAGCTTCAGGTGGAAAGGGAAACCTGATACAACACACACACACACACACACATACACACACACACACACACACACACACACACACACACACATATATAAAACTGCTAAAATCATGTCTTGAGTCAGGCATTCCGATGCTCAATAGCCATGTCAGAGTAATATTCTCAAAAGAGATATGATAATACTGGCCGCCGATAAGCACAATGTGGGTCCAGTGTCATAATAGGATCATCCTGAAACAACTGTCTCCAAAAAACAATATCTGCAGCTTGGGAGAGGAAACAAGGCTGAATGATGCAAGCCTCTACCCAAGGTCTTGATTTCCGCTTCACCGAACAGCATAGATCAATATGTGAAAATATGCATTGATGTCAAACATGCATGAAATCATCTGATTACTAGTCAATAATGGAGACCATTAACAGACGTGAGGAAGGCCACCAATAATGGTGATGGTCTCCAAGATGCACAATGCAATCTAATGAGTGTGAAAGATGTCTTTGTCGTCGAACACCCATAGAATCGCTCAACCAGGAGTCAATAATGAGAACCCCTGATCAAACACAAGGTAACCTGCCACTGATTTTTGCAAGTACCAAGGCACCGAATGTGTTTCTGGGTTGTCTTCCAAGATAGAGTGTTGAAGTTGATAGGAAGAAACTTGTCGAAAGGTAGGCAATAATGTGTCCTACATCAATCGACACGAAACAAAACAAGAATGATTTTGTTTTTTGAGGAATTGTTTGAGCATTTGGGTCTACACAATGGAGGGAATGGTGAAAGGATATGTTTGATTAGTTGATGGAGGAAACAAATGGGTAACATTTGAACAATAGAAGGCATGCAAATGGTTTTAACCACACAACACTAGACTCATGAACACTACAGAATGTTAGGATACAAAGATTCAATTACATCAGGGTATATAGGCTAAAACTCATAGGATGGTAGGGTTCATATTGAGAGGCCATCAAAAAGGAGGTTTATCTAAGGGAGTGCTATGTTCAAGGGAACGACTGTTGCCAAACCACGCTTTCAATGACAAAATACAATTGTATTGTCCACTTTCCCTATCTGATTAATTTTATGAGTCCAGATGGGTAAACTCATCGATCTTTTCATAGTTAAATAGTTTGAAAAGGACCGCAAAAAGAGTGACTCTTTTCCCTATCTGATTGTTTAATGAGTCCAGACAAGCAAACTCGTAGATTTTTCATGTTTTTAAGAGTCTAAAAGGTATCGTAAAAAGAACAACTCTATATCTTGTCTGTGTAATTTAAAGAGTCCAGACTAGACAAACCAATGGTATTTTCATATTTAGAGAGTCTAAAAAGATCGTAAAGAGAGACTCCATGGTGGTCCCTTTGTCATAGTTGTTAATCGAGTGCAACAAAAGGTTAATAGTATATCCAGATTGGTTACTTTTTCGTAAGTTAATCTATTGAACCCGGATAAAGGGAAACCTATTTTCAATAGATGTCGACCTCATTTTGTTACGAGTATGAGGTGACAGAATAAACTCATTTTTCATCGTGAATTGTTAATGAGTCACGTGACGACAAACTCAATACCTTCGTCAAAATTTTTATTGAGTCAAATGAAGAAAACTTAGGGTATCTTTTTCAGTTTCGTGAGTGAGAAAAAGAGGGAAAAGAATGACTCATCCCTTCTTCATAGTTTTAATGAGCTCGAAGGAGGGGAAAAACTCGGGGATTTTTCGATTTAAGAGCGAGAAATGGTCCAAAAAAAGGAAAGTGCTCTTGCTTCTGCCGTATATTTTTAACGAGTCCGGTAACAAAAACTCAGGAATTTTCAGTTTAACGAGTGAGAAAAGTACCTAAAAGAATGCTAGGGTCTTTTTATAAATTATAACGAGCCTAAAGCCAAAGCTCGAGATTTTTTTAGTTTAAAGAGCGAGAAAAAATTGCCTAAAAGGAATGCACCCTTGGTCCTTTTCAGTTTAATGAGCTGGAAAAAGATAAAAAAGAGTTGCTCAGAGCATTTTTGTATGGATTTAATGAGCGCAACAATGAAAACTCGGAGACGTTTATATTTTTTAAAGAGCAGTAAAATATCTCAAAAAGTGCCCTAACCATCATCACATAGATTTAATGAGCTCAACGATGAAAACTTGGAGATGTTTATATTTTTTAAAGAGCAATAAAATATCACGAAAAGTGCTCTATTGTATTTTTTAGTTTTGGAATTTTTATGTAATGTTACAAAGTACATGCGTAATGCAATACTAGGCATAATACTTTTTGAGATAGAGTCCGTTTCTAGGCTCCTTGAGCGGGACTACTTCCTAGTCCTGTAATTCATATGCCCCTTTGGAGAAGACTTTCCTGATGACATAGGGACCTAGCCATAAGGGTTGAAGCGTACCTGCCCCCAAGAGATCACGTTTTTTTATCATAGAGCAACACAAGGTTTCCCTCTTGGTAAGAATGAAGCTTAACCTTTTTGTCGTATTGGGGTTTTACCCAGCGCTTGTGAACTTCAAGTGCCAATTTGGCATCTCAACGAGTTTCATCTAGCTGATTAAGGTATAGTAAGCATTCTTCTTTGGTAGTAGTGCTGAGCAGGAGCTCAATAGCTAGTTTCAGGGAAGGGATCTGGCATTCAATGGGTAGAACTGCTTCTAGGCCGTACACCAGTTGAAAAGGTGTAGCGCCCGTGGCAGTATTTACTGAAGTTCGGTGTGCCCATAGTGCTGAATATAACATTCGGTGCCAATTGGTTTTATGGTTTCCTACAAACCTACAGATCATGGTTTTTAAGACGCCATTCACAGCTTCCACTTGACCATTACCTTGGGGGTAGTAGGAGGATAATTGATCTTGATGAAAACCAAGCAGCGACGTTAAGTCATACATCATATGGTTATGGAAGTGAGACCCATGGTCTGTAACGATTGTGTGGGGTACACCGAAATGACAGATAACTTGATTGAACATGAATAGTGCTTCAGTTTCTCCATCGGTGCTATATGTAGGAAGGGCTTCGACCCATTTTGTAAAATAGTCCACAACTACTATGATATAGTTGTGTCTAGTAGAAGAAACAAGATTATAGGTGATGAAGTCTATCCCCCATTTGGAAAAAGGGCCAACGGAGATCACCAGATGCAGTAGGGCTGAAGGGGCACACATTTTCTTTGTGAATACTTGACAAGGATGGCATTGTTGGATGGCCGAGACACAATATTTGAACAAGGTCAGTCAGTAATAGCCTGTGCACAAGACTTTCTATGTAGTAGATATGCTAGAAAGATGAGCACCACATGCCCCAACATGGTAGTCATTTAAAATATGCTCCGCCTCTTCATGAGTGAGGCAATGTCGAAGAACTATATCCACACCGTAATGATCTAACCTATCGTTAATCACTAGATAGTGTCGCGCTTGGTGATAGATGCGACGACAGTTGCTTGACGTGAGTTCGAGGTGGAACCGTTGTGCTTGGAGGTAGACAAGAATGTCTCCATACCAAGGGTCAGTGGTGTTGATAAGATAGATAGCTTCATACGTGAGAGGATCATGGGCTATCTCATTTGTATTGAAGATGGGAAGTTCTAATAAATGTTCAGCGAAGACTAAGGAGATCTTCACCTTGGTAGCTGTGAAATCTAGATCAAATTGTTGGAGGAATATAATCCATTTTGAATATTTACCTCCAATTACTTGATGAGACAAAATATGTCTCATGGGATTCTCCAAGGCAATGATAGTAGTATGTCACAACAATATATAGTGTCAGAAACGGTTGACAACAAAGATGACTGCCAATGATAGCTTTTCCACATGTGAATATTGGATTTCAGGCCTAAACAGGCCTTTGGAAAAATAATAGATCACATGTTCACTTTGGTCATCGTGTGTTTGAACCAAGACCATTCCAAGAGAGGATGGTGAGGCTACTAGGTAAAGAAGAAAGTTGCGACTATAGTCAGGAGCGCTGAGGAGTGGGGCTAATATAAGTGCCTTTTTCAAGGCATCAAATGATCATTGAGCTTGATCATCCCACCGATATGGCACTTATTTCTTAAGTAGATGCATGAATCCTTTCATCAATTTGACATAATTTACGATAAATCATTGTAAAAATTTTGTGTTGCCTTGCAAACGTTGGAGCTATAGAATGGATTATGGTTTCGGCAATTGAATAATTGCTTTTACCTTATCGGGATCAACCCTAATCCCATACTTGGAGACAATGAATCCAAGTAAGCATCCATATTCGACAAAGAAAACAAATTTATGGGGATTCAAGCGAATGTTGTAAAACTGGCACCTCAGAAAGATCTCTCTTAAATGGTTTAGGTGCTATGTTCGGTGCTTGGAATGGGCTGGAAGGTCAACCAAGTAAGCCTAAACAATATGCTTGATATCATGAAATGTGTAGTCCATAGCTCTTTAAAAAGTTGCTCTAGCATTCTTTAATCTGAATGGAAGTTTCCAATAGGCAAAGATGCCCCATGGGTAGACAAAGGTAGTTTTATGTTGGTCTTTGGGTTTTATAGCAATTTGGTTGTATCCTGAGAATCTATACATGAATGAAAATGATTCACAATCGACGTAGTCGTCGATGATTTGGTCAATGAACGGTGTCCGATAATTATCCTTAAGACACTTGGCATTCAAGTCTCGATAGTCGACACATACGTGGATGGTTCCTTGTTTTTTATCGACAGGAACCAGATTGGAAACTCATTCCATTAAAGGAACATGATAGACGAAACCTGCATGTAACAATTTTTCTACGTCATTTTTTATGGATGCCTTTTTGTGGGGATGGACTGGTTGAAGTCTTTGACGGACAAGTTTTGCATTTTTGTAAAGCTTGATCTCATGCTTGAAAATATAAGGGTCTATGTCGGGCATTTCCTCATAAGACCAGGCGAATACATCATAGAATTCCTTAAATAGGCAGGTGAAGCTTGCAATTTCCTCAGGATTGCAATTGGCTCCAATCTGGATGTTTTCCATGACGCCTGTCATGATAGAAATATCAATGAGGAATTTATTTGAAATATTTCCCATGTTTCCTTCCACTTCAAAAGTTTGGATGGTCATATAGGGTGAGGAAATGATTTCTAATATGTTAGAGGACATGATTTGAAGAGGCATCGTGTCTAAATCAAATATCGAAACACGATGGTGCCAATCCTCCCAAGGTCGCTCTCTTAAACTCATGATTTCTCAAATAGCTTCATCCGTAGGTAGGACTTGATCAAGTGGATCAAAAGGAGGCGCTGTTACGGGAGGGGCGATGGTACTGTCGGCAGTAACCAATGTGACTGGAGATTTGGATGGGGATTGAATGGCTTGGTAGGCCAATTTAGCTAGTGACAGCGGCATCTGTTCTCCGAATGTGTCAAGGTCTGAAGGAGCCGACAGGATCCATGGATAGGTCAGTTCATGAGGAATAGATGAAAGCATGTTGATTGCTTGTGAAAACTTGGGTGGCTAAAGAGGAAAACAGCCCATGAGGGAAGAAGCGTTCAGTAGACCAGTACCTAAACTAACATAAGACTTAGGGGTATGGAGCCACTTGGTAACGATGAATAATCAAGGGTACAAAAAGACAACTGATCTACTATAACTACCTCTCCATCCAATGGAAATTGGATGATGTGAATGACAGTAGATACTTTGACCATCATGGCATATGTCCAACTGTGACCCAACAAGAGATTATAGTCAAGTCTTTTGTCTATGACTTCTATGTCCACCGTTACAGTTTTCCCATACAAAGTGATGGGGAAACTAGCTAGGTATCCTTTTGGGATAAAGGTGTGGTTGTCGAAAGCTTTCAGGGAGTTCGACGACGGGGTTAGGGCTGGAGAACCCAGGGTGAGCCAACATTAAGCCGACATGATGCAGGTAGAAGCACCTTCGTCAATGATAGTTCTATGTATACCTTTACCTTTCGAAGTGATATGCACCTGGAATGCAAGCTAGTGAGAAAGGGGAGGTTTACACTTATCCATATCAAAAATAGAAAGCATGGAATCCATTGGGTCAATACCTCCAATAGCTGAAAGCAAATATTTCCATTGTGTGAGGCATGTTTGTAATACTTTGAGCACCAACATAGCCGACGACGCTTGTGCCAAATCCTCTACAATGTTGTAGTGTTGGGCGGCACGTGTAGATGTATTGTGTGTTGTGCATTGAAGTGCCCCTTTTGGGGGTTGAATTACAAGGTCCTCAACTGGCCTTTCGATGTGCAAATCATTAGGTGGGGGTGGGTTTTGACTTGAGGATGGTTCTGTTGCAGGAGTGACAAGATATCCATATGATTTGGCTCTTATGGTGAGTTCTACCGTTTCAAATGTGTAAATGATAGAAGATCCTTCACCAACTGAAGGATGTTGTGAACCATCGTTGCCCCCTTACGGGGGTTGTGGTTGGTTTGCAATAAGATTTTGTTGCTATTGAGTGGGAAAAGGATTTTTAAGGACAACGGGGGCCTTACCAGAATCCCTTTTGGCAAGGTATTCTGTGCATTCTTGAAGCCACAGACAATGCCAAGTCGTGTGGTCTTTAGCACAGAGTTTGCATGGATATATGGTGGGTTTGTCCTTTCCCTCGTCAGTAGGTGTAGTGGCCTTCTATTTTGGGTTGGGTTGCTTTGGTGACTTCTCTTCATAAGGAGTAGTCTTTTTCTTATTCTTCTTGTTCTTGCCACCAGATTTTTGTGTAAATTGCACATATTTTATCACAGTGGAAGGAAGAGTAGTTGTATTGGGAGGGGTCCACTGCCAGATCGACAATGTGACCATTGGGTTGTTTTATAGCAGCCCCAGAGGTTGCGTTGACAGTCCCGTCGGCGTGCACTCCGGGGTGCTGAGTGGCGGAAGCATTGGGGTTACTAGGAGCATTGGGGATTATGTAATAAAGAGTGCTAGACTTTGAATATATCAGATCTAAGTGCTGGGTATGACATATGGATTAGTCTTCTTTGACTGCACCACCAAGAGTGACATCTCTAACGATTTGTGGGAGTAAGGACTTGCAGAACCAATCCGTTAAGAGAAAGTTTGGGATGGGAGCTTTTATTAACCTTCGCCTACGTCTCCATTCATGAATGTGGGTGGTAGTATCCCGATGAAATGAAGTGAGAAGCTCTATCCCAGTCTCATAGCGAATTAGTAACTGGAAGTGCTTTAGGAATTCCTTTGCTAAAGTGTCAAAGGTGTTTACTGATGCATGTGGTAACTCAATATACCATTTCCGTGTGTTGCCAGTGATGGTGCAGGGAAAAAGATGTAACTGGGCACTATCATCCACCATAGAGTTTGAAACACACCAGAGATGGTAGGTGGTGATGTGGGTGCCCAGATCCTCCCCTTGTTTTCCGTTAAACTTTGGGATGTCCGTTGGTATTTTATGCGGGATCAATGGCCATTGTAAGTTGTGATAGATGGGGTCATTTGTCAACTTGTATAAGTTGGGTATATCCAATGTTTCCAAGAAAGGCAGAGAGTTAGGTGCCCTTGACTTGGACCATGGTGATGACAGATGACTTGACGAGCTTTGCACTTCTACCATCATTTGGTTCCCCATATTATACATGTGTTGCATGGTGTAGCAGTTTCTTTTAGGTATGGTGTTGTAGAGTGGATTTCCATGAGGATTTTGATACTGGGGTATGGAATTTCCCCTAGTATAAGCGGTTCCCCCTTGACTCATTTGAAGATGGGAGTAGGGTGCCCTCATGGACTGGTTGGGGATGCCTTGAGGATTCCTGCCTGACACAGAACTAACCATTTGTCCTTGATTGACAGAGGGAATGCTCATGTCAATTAGCGACTGACCATGCATGCCTGAGAATAGAGGGGGAACTGTTACGTTCCCTACTGGCATGTGCATATTGGGAACCCCTCCAGGTATATGAGTCTGGGGGTATGAACTGTACATTGGCAGCCAACCATATTGTTGGTAAATGGGAACTACAACCATAGTGCCGCACTGAGTGTTATAGGGAGCACTGCATGTGGCACTTGTCAAAGGTATGCAGTTTGGCACCATAGGGGTGGAACATGGCATCTGCTGGGTTCCACTCGTATAGGGTGTCATGTGAGTGGTTGTACCAGGACAAACGGGATAGTGGGATTCACCATTACTGGTGTTGTGGTGACCGTCGACTGGGGGAGTGGTGAAGGACCAAAAGTGTCCCTAAAGTTCTACAACCTGTTAGTCATCAACTGGATAGATGGAAATGTTTCAACTACCAAAGTAGGAAGTATTGGTGCCACTGGAATCAAGAGTGAGTCCAACTGATTTGTGAGTGAAGGGTTAAAATTAGGAAGAAATCCTTCCGTGAAGAAATCCTCTGGCAAACTTGAATCGTCAGTTGTCCAAATAGATCCCGTGTAAGATTTGGGAGACTGATTCCCTGAAGATGGGAAATCAGTTCATTAGAGCTCGGTAGATCTTCCACAATGAGTGGGGGAAGTCCTAACAATTGTCTAGAGTGATGACGAGGGCTGGATGTTAATTTTATCAATAAATTTCATCGTGAGGTTTGTTAAAGTCTCAAAATGATAACACTCGGGTACCTAATATAAAAAATACACTAAGTCTATCAATCAGCAAACAGAGGGAAAATACCTTGTCTGATAAGCACCAATCACCAGAGATGAAACCCGATATCTTAATGAATCACAGAGAAGGATTGCCAGATGTACAGTTATGGTTACTTTAGAGCTTTGCCCAAACCTCAGATTGAGGGGCCAAGTACTCTCATGAAGACGAACACCCTCCCAAAAACTAAAGACAAAGTAGGTCCGTCTATGTTAGGTACCAGGACAACCCATCCTAGTCACCTTTTGTAAGTCCCTATAAGTTTGGCCACTAAAAATACCTCAGATCACAGACACCACTGGGGGGACATAGTCATAGACAACATGCTGTGTGGGTAGGATACCTCAGTCCCTAACTCAACTCCAAAATCCATGAAGGGATCCCCAATACATAGAATACCCAAAGGATTTGTAAGAGAAGGTGGGCTACCTTCAATTAAAGTCCGATGTTGTCCCGTATTTAGCTCCGCTTTGACTGGAGTGGTCCTGGTAGTACGAGTGCAAAAGGAATTTTTCTCTCTTTTAATGACACTAGTTTGGTTTTCGACCTTGGGTGGTAGTTCACTCACACGCTTATCCCAAGATCCTAGCCTAACTAATGTTTGTTTGTTCAAATAAAGTGTTACTGATTGATTTTTAGGTAAATTTTATGTGTACTTGATTATTGTCTTCGGTAGAGGAGTTGACATATGAAATGTGATGAGACTCTGACTCAATAAATAATGTGAAAACAATGCTTTGAAGAAAACAATTCAGTTGATGCAAACAAGCTGTATTCTACATATTCATATTTTTCACATATTCATAGTTTCTTCCATGCATCTTTAGTCTTTCAACACATGCATAACCAAAATATTCTTTTCCAATATTTCCTAACAACTACTTGAAACCAAAATGAAGCAACTCACAACTATTTAAACATAAGGATGAATACAATTTGTCAGTCTTTCTTTCAAAAAAAATGTTTTTAAGAGAGAAAAACCAAGACTTTTTTCCTAAAAGTAAATTTCTAGGACACCAATTTTGCTGACATAATATAGTTACAGATCTTATTTCAGCCCATAGGAAGATTTTCCATCCCTTTTGGTCCACAAATACTACTGAAAATCAAGGCAATGGGAGACTAACGCTCTATAACAGTGGCTACAAAGAGTTAATAGGCCCACTAACGCTCCCTGTACATAGGCACAATGCTTTATAAAGCTCTGTGTAGCGTGCTAACTTGCGTTATTGTGGGAAATCTATCAAAAAGAGGGTTTCCAAGATTAGTTTCTGAGATGAATGTATACTAGTAGGATGCCACAAGATATTTGGTGGATCAAAAAAAGGATTGCTAAAGAATAGGGAGCTCTTCGAAGGAAGAGAGAACAAAGAAGAGTTTGGGTAAAGTGGGAACTAGATGTATAGTCCCTAGTGGAGTGACCAATTCTGTTATGGGGTAAAATGCACGGTGTATGGAGAATGAAAACTACCATCAAAGGCCTTCCCGAGAACTTTGACAGAATGTAAGATTATCTGTAGATGCTACCAAGTTATACACATGTTCATCTATCAATAGTAATTAACAAAGTATGGAAAGAGGATTACCTCAAGTCTCCTTCTGGATTTGTTTGGAGATCTTAATGTATCCAAGAAGAACTCCTTCAAATTTGGCTCCAAATCAATTCCTTCACAAAGGAAAGGCAAACACAATCATTGCATACAACCTTGAAAGCCAATATATGAATGCACAATGAACATCTATTTGCATATAACTAAACTACTCATCTAAACAAGTATCAAATGAACAACTTAATGAACAAGGTTACCGACAACATGGAGTAGGGAACACAATTGCAGTTCTGTATTAATAACGAAAGAGTGATTACAACCATCTGTTGTATCAGTCTTCCTTTGCCCCTTCCACTTCTCTTTCTCTCTTTCTCTCTCTTCTAGCTCACTTCTTCAAGTATGTGATGGTTCACAACAACTTAGTAGGCTATACTTTCAAATGCTCTGACCTCTTTCACAATAACCCTCACCTTGCTTATATAGCAATTGAGTTAGGGTTTCCAAGCTCCTCCTTGAGTTCACTAGGGCAAAAGCAATGAATTTTCCATGCGTTTCAACTCTTTCCAATTTGCCTCCTTTTCTCGGATTAGAAATCCTCCAAATATCTCGATTTTGGATGTTTACTTGCTTTTCTTACGTAATTTTAGGAACAAATATCTAGATATTTATGAGCCAATTCATTCCTTTAACCCATTGAACTCCATCAAGTTTCACTAATGGTGTCCCCTCACTAGTAACATGAGTTAGTGGGGTCATTAACGCTCCCTTAGGCTTGGTAACAAGCTTTATAAAGCAGGTTTTTAGTGTGCAACTAGCGTTAGTGTGGAATCAATGCTTGCAATTGTGGTCTTTGTATCATGTATTTCACCTTTGAGTTGATGAGGAGGTCATTTTTTTGTATAGCACTCGTTCTAGATATCTCATGGTAGAAGCTTCTAGAGAATAAAAACACAGGTTGCTATGTAAAAGGTATGCCTATGGACTTGTTGTCGCTGCGACAAATACCCTCCAAAAAATTTCTTACAGTTGAATTTGGAGCATCCTTTTGATCTTATGATTTGTCGTTCCCTGATTGTTCTTAGTCACTTCATTATTGGTTATGATTTTTCTATGTGTTTAAGTCTTCTTTAATATTCTAACTTTCAAAACCACTTTCTTACACATGCATAGTTCTTGATGTATTTAGACGAGAACCTTTCCTATGCAATCTCAACAATCAATGTCTATCTTTGATAAAAACCATTACATAGTCCTTAAGGATAATGTTTGCACAATCTTTGGAATATTTTTTTGCACAATCTCTAAAATTAGTGCCCTTGCAATCTTTGGAAACAATGATTATGCAGTTCTCAGTGGTAGGCATTGTGCAGTTTTTGATGATGGTGTTTGTGCAATCTGTTGGGTAATTTAATTGTTGATTAAATTAATTCATTAAATTATTGACCAGGGCTTCTGTACTTTTGAAGTGTA
>APFE030807088.1:47467-58131 GCA_000404065.3 Pinus taeda | reverse complement strand
AACACATTCTGGTGTAGTCATCAATAAATGTCATGATATATTTATTTCCATTTGCAGAAGGAACAAGCATTGGACCACATAAATCTGAATGAATGAGTTCAAGTTTTCTATGTGCTAATGAATGTGAATCATGAAAGGATTGTTTGCTATGCTTTCCTAGAATGCAAGCATCACATTGCTTAAGTTTCCTAGGAATTGTAGGCAAACCAGCAACACCATTTTTCTTTAGCAAGCGGAGACTGTCATAGTTCAAATTTCCAAATCTAGCATGTCATAATAAACTTGATGGAAATGTACCTTCTTCATGATGAGAATTGTATGAGAAATGTTGTGCATGAGCAGAGGTTCCTTGCAGTTTGAGAAGCCTTTCTTCTTCTATTCCCCTCATGACAAGTGAGTGGTCAGATGCTTTCTTACCTCAAGCTTGCCATCAAACATATGAATGGAGTGACCTTGCTGGTGGATGTGGACCAAGGACAGCAAGTTTCTCTTGAGCTGTGGGAGATATAGAACATGATCCAGAAGAAATTCTGGAAGACCAGGCACTTTAAGCCTGATTGTGCCAAGCCCTGATGGCTTGATTTTTGATTGATCTGCAAAGTATACTGCTCCATCAACATTATCAGTGAAATCTTCAAAAAAAATCTTTTCTATGAGTCATGTGGCAGGTTGCTCCTGAATCAAGCAACCAATCATTTTTCCAAAAAGCAAGTGAAGCATTAAATAAGTCTTTGTTTACTCTAATATTACATTGTGCCACAACATAGTGAGCGGATTCAGGTGCTTTACCTTTGTCTGTATCATCAGTTTTACCTTACTATTGGTTTCTTTTCTGCTCAATTTTGTCCCATGGTAGCTTGCATGTAGAGGCATCATGTGATCCATTTCTCTTGCAGCGAATGCAATGCAAATCTGCCTTTTCTCCTTGAGAATGCCTGCTCCCCCTGCCTCTGAAATATCTACCTCTTCCTCTTCGTCCACCTCTTCCTCTTGTAGAATCTTGAGCAAGATGCTTTTCTTTATGAGTAAGGCACACAGCCTCTTCAGAAGATTCAGGGGTTTTCTTCTTTCCAAAAGCTTTCTCTCTTTCAGCGAACTTTTTCACAAGAGAGTCAAAGGTTATATCTTTGAGATTTCCATTTGCTTGCAATGACTCAAGATAATTGGAGTAAGTAGGATAAAGTGCCTTGAGAAAAGCAATAAGAGGAATATCCAATTCAACCTTAGTGGATTTAATATCATGCATTATAGACTTTACTTCAGATGCAAGAGCAAGAGGATCATTATTTTGCAGTTCAAGAGTGAACTGTTTAATCATGAGTTGGACAACTTCAAGTGTAGAATGTGAGTCATAGAGTTCTTTCAGCTTTTGTAGGGCTTCAAAGGTAGTTGAATATGATGAAATATGGCGACTCACCTCTTCATTTACAGATGCTATGATTAATGCATAACCTTTGCTGTTCTTGTTTTCCCAAATCACGAGCTCTTTGTCTGAGGTAGGTTGTATTGGGTCATTGTCTCCTTCTCCGACACACACTCCTTTCCACAACTCATTGAAAATGAGGGTGTGTTTTATCATCCGAGACCATTCAGGATAGTTCTCCTTGTCAGTGATAACTATTCCCACCATGGATATGATTGAATGCATTCTGTTAAAAAAAACTTCTGCTGATAGAAAAATACTTCTGCTGATATATAGTAAAATGTACTCAAAAAGGCATTCTCAAAGGGTATTATCGTCCATTAAAACTTCTAACATAATATTTTCATGTACCCATTGAATCACTACCATCACAACTTCAATACATAGAGAGAAAATGTACACGGCTACCAATGAAAACATTCAATGCATACTCAGTATACGACCTCTTTTAAAAGGGCTCAACGCATCATGGACGTTCTACCTCCACCAAATATTCTGCTACAAATTTGTTTTCATCGTTCAAATGTATGGCTTTCAACTATTGAAAGGGTATTAGGCCACGCATTAACACAATACAAATACTGACATACACAACATAAACATACATAAAAAATGCCAAGACGAGGGAGTGGTCCCCTCATTTAATCATTGATCGCTTCCATCATTGCTATGTATCAAGAATAGAGTCTCGATCTATTGAAGAAAATAGCAATAATGTGCATTGCTTTAATACCATGTCAGGCTATACCATGACCAGCGTTTAAATACAACAGTCAACGTTCAAATATACCATGACCAGTGTTTAAATACAACAGTTCAGCATTTGAATACAACAACAAGCCAGCATTCAAATATCACAATCAGTCAGCATTTAAATACAACAACAGGCCAACGTTCAAATATTACAATCAGTCAGTGTTTAAATACAACAACAGGCCAGCGTTCAAATATTAAAATCAGTCAGCGTTTAAATACAACAACAGGCCAACGTTCAAATATATGAAAGAAACAAGTTCACTTGTTGTTCATGCGTATTGGTATCAGCGTGATATATTTTTGTTTCTGTTTCAACAGATTCTCCTCCCTCGATGGCTTGATAGTTCACGCTGTTGGCACTCTGATACTAATACGACTCCTCAAGCTATCAATAAAAAACGACTCCTCAAGCTATTCAAGCATTGTTAACATGGTAATCAATTGAATTAATACAAAAGATTGTTATACCAACTAGCACCACATGCTACGTGTACATGCATTAGTTCGTTCCTGCGTGGAGGCACCAGTCCATGTCAGGCCTCCAATTCCCAGACCCCACACACTGCAACACAAGTGTCCAGCGTCCAAACATATGAAATGTCTAGCATTCAAAATGTCCAGCGTTCAAACATATGTCAGGTGAATGTCAGATGAATGTTAGACAGAGAGTGCAGGTAAAGAGAGTGCAAGGATGGCAGACAAAACGCAGGTAGTTAGTGGTTGAATTATATGGGGAGCAGTGGAGCAGACCAGGAGTTACAAAGACACAAAGGCTAAAAAAATGAGCTGGCTCTAATACCATGTCAGCCCAGGCAGTAACTCCACAAAACAAAAACTGATTCATATTATTTCATTAGGTATGCTATTTTTATATCCAAAAGGGTGTGACTGCTCAGTTCATCTCCTGATGACTGTTCACATTCCTAATTTAACTATTTACATAAATTCACCTAATTGTGAGGATTAGGTGTCAAAAAAAAGTTTACATTTTTGGATTCAGAATGAAAAATCATGACTAATGGTACATGGCCAAGAAAGTTGGAGCATTTTTGGGGCATTTTTGGTCACTTGACAAATTTTTGGGCACAAAACAGGGATTTTCTCTTTGTGCGTCGCGCCACTGGCGAGGCACTTAGGATTGGGAGCTCCAAATTGCAAATGGTTTGCATTTTTGGATTCAGCATGCAAAATCACGACTACTAGTGCATGGACAAGAAATTTGGGCATGATTTGAGTCTCCAGGAGGTCAAAAACACCCAAACAATGACCTCTCTGCCCCTATTTTGACACATAAGAAGTAGTCTTGGGAGAATGAAGATTTGGAGGGGCAAATGAGCACCAAATTCAGAAATTTCACTTGGGTTGGAAAGTAGGCAGGCCAGGATTTCCAACAAGCACACTTGGGCACATTTTGGACTCCTGAAGGTACCTCAAAACAACCTCCAAAGTGGTGCAGTGCATATAGAATTGGGCGTGAGGCATATAGAGAAAAAGGCCAAATTCACCTCCATTTCGCGAAATTTCGATTTGCGACTTTCTCCAAGTGGGCCTGCTCATCTACATTTCATTTTTTTCAGCAATTAAGGCAAAGTTTAAAGAGTTTGACTTCGATCCAAGTGGAAAAGGAAGGCAAATGGTCAGCTAAGCCATTTGTCATTTTTGTAACGCTGCACTTGTAGCTAATGGTTGGCTTTCCATCTCCATTTTGTAATGATTTGAGAAACTCCCCAACTCTTGGTCATTCTATCTCCTCATAGCATGGTCTATTTATTGTATGCAAACTATTTGCAAAGGAGGGGTTGGCTTGTAATTTCTAGGAGACTGTGGGAAAGAAACTTTGTTTCTTCATTGTATATTTTGACAGAGGATTAATGAAAGGCAGCGGCTCTGTTTCATGAGATTCATGTGGTTGTGAGTGTAGCAAATGTGTCTCTTATGTTTGATATGTATTTCGTTATGTTTTACAGTTCATTTCATATTCATTTCCAGTGAAATTTTCTAATTAGATAAGGTAGAATTCAAATTTTATTGCTCTGCCTGTGGGAAAGTTTCACACTGTGTATTTTTCTTCTGTTGAAAAGGATTCATGTGTCCATGCCCTTTTCACCCTCCTAAACAATCTTCTGTTCCACCTTTATTTAAAATTTTATTGCTAGACTTTCTGCCTGTCTTGCCTCATGAAGTAATCTGTGCCTTTGTATTAAATTCTCTGCTCATTGCTGTCCGTTGGTCCCATACCATCCCATAAACTCAGTTCATAAAAAAATGTTTCTTGTATCGATAATTACTTACTAGCCTAAATCAATATTTCACTGTAATTTATCTCAGGCCATATCGTTTATCTATTCACTGAGCGTGACTCGGAGAGAGCCCTCTCTTGTTCTGGTAGTGCTAGTTACCAGACTGAGCGTGGTTTGTGGTTACCCTGAATTTTGCCTTCCTTCAGCCTAAGGCAGATTTAGGTGCTAACATAGTGGTGACTCCACTGGGGACAAAATGGTTTGCTTGAAAATTGTTTTGCCCCAGTACATCTATCAAGCTCAGATCTGATGGTTGATGGTGAACAACGATCATAGATAAGAAGACGGCTGAAATCATTCACCTGGCGACTCCTTTCACTGAAGAATCCAGCAACCGGTGCTTCATGGTGACTGCACTGCAGAGGGATCAGTAGCCTTGAGATTTTTTAAAATGGAGAAGATTGCAAGAAGATATGCTCCCATGAGCCGATATCATATTCCAGGCTTTCCAAATAAGATTCTGAAAGTGGATTGGTCAAGGAATTTGCTTACATTTAAAGATGATGGTAGGAAGGATGCTGCTTTACATCTAGTTAGATTTCACATGCACATTCACAAGTTGAAAGTTGATTTTCCCTAAGATTGCCTGATGAAGATATTTCTGGCCACTCTGGAAGGTGAAGCCCAATCTTGGTATGAAAATTTGCCCACTGCTTGTATTTACTGTCTAAAGGATTTTCATGCCCTGTTCATTGAAAGATAGAAAGACTCTTATCCATCATTAAATCTAGTTCATGACTGTTGCAAACATGCTTCTAATTTTATTGAAAGCCTTGAAAAATACTATGAGGATGATACTTTTATGGATGATGAGATCATGGAAGCCTTGTACAAGAATCAATTTCAACAACAAGAAGAGAAACTAGAGGAGTCCCATCAAGATGCTCAGGAAACTTTGCAGCAGAATCAAGATCTTTGTACGGTGGAATATGAAGGAATTTTGCATCTTGACAGTCAACATGAATTACATTAAATAGATTAGCAGGTTGAAGAGTTCCATATGGCTGAAAGTGATGAAAGAAAAAGTTTCGTTTCAGATTTGTCCATAGAAGAAGACAACATGTAGAGAAATCAAGTTTCAAATTCAGAATGTGATAATGTTAATACAACCATTTCAGATGTAGATTCAGATTGTGATGACCAAGAAAACCTTGTACTAAGTCCCATGAAAGAGAACTCTGCTGCTGAAATCATTTGGGATGAAGAAGACTGAGTTTTGGATCCAAATGTTCTCATGTCATCAGAACACAGTCTTCATGAAGAGGTAATCTAGTCAGCTCATGAACAACAAGATGAGATCTTTGCCCAAGCAAGTGAAGAAGTTCCTCTAGATGAATTTATGGTAGATGATAGAAATGTTATTGTTAGGTTTCAAGAAACATCTGAAGTTTCTTTTCTTATGATTGATGAATATTATGAATGTAATGGGAATCTGGCTATCATATCGTATGAAGATGACCTACCATATATTCAGACTTCACAATTCAGGATTCCCTTTCAGATTCCTCCTCATATGTCTCATGTTTTGAAATGTTCTTTGAAAAGGAGATTTGTTCATCCACTTGTTCAGAATTTTTTGAAGACCTAGAACATACTCTTATTTATGAAGAAAGAACAGAATCAAGAGAAAAAGATACCTTGTTTTTTCAGCAAGAGGTCAATCTTCATGTTTTTCAGGATCCAATGGCAGATTCGTTGCAGTCAACAGTGAAGGTGATTATTGCAGTATTTAGTGATGAAGGAGATCATGGTAAATTATGTTTTTGGAAGCCCAGTTACCAGTATTTGTTTTTGACCAGAAGATTTGATCAGGAGAATCAATCAAGGAGGCATCTACTTGATTGGTTACATTGGAAGACACATTACACATGATTGTACCTATTGCATTAGTACGCAGGTGGCTGTCATCATGATTTGAAACCCTCAAATCTTGATGGACTGCTGCCATTGAAACATGTTTCGTGAGTTCTTGTTTTAGTTAAGTCAGTCATGAGTCATTTCCTTTTGCATTGAGTCATTTTTCAGTCATGTTGGTTCCATAATTAAGTCAGTCTGAGTCATATTTCAGTCAATAAATGAGTCAGAGTCTTCTGTGGTTTGTTGAAATAATGACTCCATAGCCCAATGGACGAAGGCACTGTCTGCTCACCCAAAGATCTGCAGTTCTTGGCACCTCTAAGGAGCTGGAGCTACCATCCCCCATTGGAGCCAATGTTAGTGTCAGTCTTTGCAGTCATCCTCCAGTGATCAAACATGCTCTTACAAAGTGATTTTAAGGTGTCAAGGTCAAATTTTGTCATTTTAGTGAGTCTTCAAGCAAAATTTGTTCACTAGGCATTAGGTCTAGGGTTTGATTTTACCCTTGTCAAAGTTGTCCAAATGACGTTCCATGTCACCATTCAACTAAGTATACCATCATTCAAAGGGTTTTCATCATCATGTCAAGTTCCACTGGGTCCTTTTACACCTTGTTCATGCTTCGGTTGCGCCTAGGCAAGGTTCATTTCCCTCTCCTAGGGTTTTGAAGCTGATTTCTCTTGGATGGTCAAATCATCGGAAAAACTTGTATCCAGATGTTCATACGCCTTCCCCTATCCATAATTTACCTTATTAAACACTTCCCATCACTAAAATCCCCCAAATTCCTCATTTTCACACACACGATAGTTTCTTGCTACAACTTGGCAATTTTCTAGGCTGGGTTTGTGTTTTTCCTTTTTGGACCCCTTCCCCTCACTCAATTTCTGAGATTCCACTCTCCCCTACTTTCTGACATCCCTCCCCACTGCCCAAAATTTTCTCAAGAATTTAGAAGCCCCCTATCCCCTTCACTTCGCTTCATTTCGACAAATCCCTTGTCCTAGACATCGGGATAGGTTTCACTCAAATGATGTTTCTGAGAAATCAAAAATGAATTTGGGAAATATGAGAGAGGTGTTTGTCCAAAACCGACCAAGGAAGAAACAAATCCTTCAATTTTTACACAGGTGTCATGGTTTTAAAGAAATGTCAAAAATACAATCGCCTTAGGAGAATTGATACACATCTGAAGTGACCTTGGGAAAATCAAGTTTTATCCTAGCTTTATTGCCCAAATGACTTTCGTGATGAGTCAGATGATAATTGGACACCAATATCTCTCCAATGAGCTATCATGTGCTCAATCTAGAGTTGAGGAAGGCATTCAAAAGTTGACTGCAACAGCACTCTGCCTTGAGGCAGCCTCATCTGGCACATTTTGACCAGTCTTGGGAGATTTGATTTTTGGCAGGGAAAATGAACTCCAAATTGAAAAATTCTATTTGTTTTGGAAATTAGACTCAAATACCTTTCCAATGGGCTATCCTGAACCCAATTTTGACACCGGGACGGCCTCCAAAGGCTCCTGCAAAAAGGCGCGGTGCATATAGCTTTGGGCGTGGCGCTTAGGATTGGGAGGTCCAAATCAAAAAAAATTTACATTTTTGGATTCAGAATAAAAAATCATGACTGATGGTACATGGACAAGAAATTTGGATTATTTTTGGGGCATTTTTGGTCACTTGACAAATTTTTGGGCACAAAACAGGGATTTTCTCCCTGTGCATCGCGCCACCGGCGCGATGCTTAGGATTGGAAGCTCCAAATTACAAATGGTTTGAATTTTTAGATTCAAAATGAAAAATCACGACTACTGGTGCATGGACAAGAAATTTGGGCATGATTTGAGTCTCCAGGAGGTCAAAAACACCAAAACAATGACCTCTCTGCCCCTATTTTGACACACAGGAAATAGTCTTGGGAGAATGAAGATTTGGAGGGGAAAATAAGCACCCAATTTAGGAATTCTACTTGGGTTGGAAATTATATAGGCCAGGCTTTCCAACAAGCACACTTGGACACATTTTGGACTCCTTCAGGTACCTCAAAACGGCCTCAAAAGTGGCGCGACACATATTAGAATTGGGCGTAGCGCATATAGAGAAAAAGGCCAAATTCACCTCCGTTTTGCGAAATTTTGATTCGTGACTTTCTCCAAGTGGGCCTGCTCATCTATATTTCATTTTTGTCGGCAACTAAGGCAAAGTTTAAAGAGTTTGGCTTCTATCCAAGTGGCAAAGGAAGGCAAATGGTCACCCAGGCCATTTGTCATTTTTGTAACGCTGCACCTGTAGCTAATGGTTGGCTTTCCATCTCCATTTTGTAATGATTTGAGAAACTCCCCAACTCTTGGTCTTTCTATCTCGTCATAGCATGGTCTATTTATTGTATGCAAACTATTTGCAAAGGAGGGGTTGGCTTGTAATTTCTGGGAGACTGTGGGAAAGAAACTCTGTTTCTTCATTGTATATTTTGAAAGAGGATTAATGAAAGGCAACAGCTTTGTTTCATGAGATTCATGTGGTTGTGAGTGTAGCAAATGCGTCTCTTATGTTTCATATGTATTTTTTCATGTTTCACAGTTCATTTCGTATTCATTTCCAGTGAAATTTTCTAAGTTAGATGAGGTAGAATTCAAAATTTATTGCTCTGCCTGTGCGAAAGTTTCATGCTGTGTATTTTTCTTCTGTTGAAAAGGATTCATGTGTCCATGCCCTTTTCACCCTCCTAAACAATCTTTCTGTTCCACATTTACTTCAAATTTTATTGCTATACTTTCCGGCTGTCTTGCCTCACGAAGTAATCTGTGCCTTTGTATTAAATTCTCCGCTCATTGCTGTCCGTTGGTCCCATACCATCCCAGAAACTCAGTCATTCATAAAAAATTGTTTCTTGTATCCATAATTACTTACTAGCCTAAATCAATATTTCACTGTAAGTCATCTCAGGCCATATTGTTTATCTATTCACTGAGCATGACTCGGAGAAATCCCTCTCCTGTTCTGGTAGGGCTAGCTACCAAACTGAGCGTGGTTTGTGGTTACCCTGGCTTTTTCCTTCCTTCAGCCTAAGGAAAATTTAGGTGCTAACACGAGGAATTTAAATAGGTAGGCTTATAAAAGAAATTCTTTTGGTGTTTTATTTTTTATGCTGAGCACTAAACCTATTGCAATTTAAACGATAATGTGTAAACTATGCAGGGAAAATTTTAAGAACCACCCTAAATTTATATGTATAGTAAATGGGCTAATCCCCATGATACATAGGAAAAATGGGAGGCGATTTTATCAATAATATAATATGTATATATAATTTTTTTGGCGAATACTCACTAGAATTATATATCTTGTACAGTGAGGAGAATCTTTTCACTGAAGTTATAAATCTTGTAAGTCTTTTGGCAAATCTTTACTACATATAAACATTTGTGAAGTCTTTGGTGAATGTTTTGTTAAAGAGTATGGAAAACCATATATGAAATAAGGAAAAAATATTCATTAACTGTAAATACTACTACATGTTTGGGAAAACAAGGAAACATAATTTTCCTCTTCCTACAAACCAATGTTCAAGTTCATCACATGGTTGTTTGTCCAAGGTTCTTACAATACAACTCTTTTCATATTCCTCTATTAGGTTTGGTATATTCCACAACAAGTTCTTGTAGGTGTTGATATTGACACGATTCTGATTCAAGTAAGGAGAGTTAATTAGAAAAAAAAAATCTTTCTCTCTACAACTTTTGTCAAGCTACCACTTTTTTTCAAAGATTATCAAATTTCTTTCTCTATTCCTTAGAACCTCCCAACTACGACAGATAAAAAAAAAAAAAAACACATCAAGTTTGTTTACCAACATGCACCAGTAGCAGAAGCCCCCAACTTATATAAATAAGACAGTATTAGGTATCCCAAAGGCTTAAGGGATCTAATTGAAAGAAGTACCATGTGAGAATCTTCCAATAAATATATGAATATATAAATGTAGATTTATTATTATTTTAATTGGAAATCTTCAATTAAATAATAAAATATAATTACGTCTTTCCCAATCCAAATTGCTTATTAGCATAATTCACTACCCTCATAGGTCTCGCATTTTTTAATAGCGTTGTAACATGTAGATTAATTTCCTTTTTGGTGAACAATCTCTACCTTTTAGGAAAATATGGTCCAATGGCTCCAACCCCTACAAATCATTAGAACAAACTAATAATAACACAGAAGATGAAAGGTTGTACAAACCAGGTTATTTTTCAAACAACTAATCCAACATCAGTACCTAAACTTTTTCATGAAGATATCATATTGAGAATGTTTGAAAAA
>APFE030807088.1:30816-46486 GCA_000404065.3 Pinus taeda | reverse complement strand
ATTAATTTACTATACCTCTTTTATAAATATGGTATTTGGGCCTTTGGCCCATAGGATTCACTTAAATAAAACCTATTCTTGAAAATGGGCGAATGGAAGGTTGTAACTCCTAATTTCAAGGGCTAAATTTACCTTTTTTACCCTCTCCCTTAAAATAAGGTGGGCTATTTGAGGTGATTTGTAAAAATGTACTATGATACAAAATATTCGCCCACTAAAAATTTAACACCCCTTAATTTTGCCTAAGGGCGAACATTCACCCCTAAAATTTTCCATGAAACTATGCATGAAAAAATAACATCAACCAATTAAAGGTATCTAGCTAATTGAAAACCAAATCGAAAGAGCTACCAAAGAAACATGAAATAGAACAATAATATATTATCTCACAACTCGCGAGGGAGCCCTCTTAGTGAGCACGAGGCATGAAAACTCAAGTGAAAAAATCATATCACCAATGCATTCGTATAGGAACAAAGTAATTACATTCATTGTAAATTAACTCTCAGAGAGTAATAATAATTCATAACTTAAAATTAGATGTCATTTCTTCATATGGAAGTAATTTATACTATTTTTAACTAATATCTTCTAGGAAAACAACGTTGAGAGGCAAGTTCCTCAATCGATACTTAGGTTTCCTAATTAAAACAAAAAGTATACTCTTCATTATTTTCTAAGAGAAGAGAAAATCATGAAGGTTCTCATTCAACATATCATTAGAGGAAATTTTAGCCTAAAAGTCGCCTCCTAAGGAAAAATAATAAAATAATAATTAAAATAATAAAATAAGAGCTATGAATTTTGGAGGGAAAAGAAGAAAACTATTTTTTTAATTGTATTTTTGTCTTATCTCCTTACAGGTTTACTCAAATTTCAAGTGAAGACACTCGTTGAATGGGGAATTCAATTATGCATCCAATGAGTACCCATTATGCATACTTTTGAGAAGATCCACATTTATAAAAATTGAAGATATATTAAAAAATGTGTTGAACATGTTTTTTTAATGTATATGTAATTTTTATCAATGAGGGTCTTCTCAAGAGTATGCATAATGGGTGCTCATTGGATGCGAAATTTAATAAAGCATCCAACAAGTGTATACACTTGAAATTTGAGTAAATGTATAATGAGATAAGCCAAAAATACAATTAAAAAAAATAGTTTTTCTCCTTCTCCCTCCAATATTTACATGTACCTCTTTTTAAATTTAAAAGATTTTGATTGGTTTACATATTATGACATGGAAATTATGTGAAAATTTCATGGGCACTTTTAGGCTAAAATTTCCTCTAATGCATCATGTTTGGATATCTAATCTCACTTGCTTGATTCCATGCTTGCTTGATGAGGAAACTATTTCCCTTGAGTTCCTGTATGAGAATAAACTAGGTTTGACTTTTCTTTGACCAATCAGATTCTCGAATTCTATGATTTTCTAGGTAAGCATGATAGGTGGATATCCTTGCACTTTACATTTGGTGCTTATGCATGTATCCTATTAGTATTCAAACTCTTGAGAACATGTTCAACCTTGGAGTTGGCTACAAAAATTCTGATTGGCTATGAAAAATGTACATTTTGGCGGCCATAGAAATATTTCAATCAATTTCACGAAGAAATTACAAATTATGAGTAATGAATGAATGATACCTTCTGTTATGATTCACGATGACTTGTATGACCTTATAACTTGTAAAAATGGTAAAAACACATATGGAATATTTGAAAAAGGGGTGAATTGATGTCAAAAAGAGGAAAATTCAGGGATTCAACATGACTGAAACTAACTTGAAAGGAAGTTATTGAATTGAAAAAAATGATTCAAATTGAAATTCTTTATTGATTACTAGTGTGAAAAACTTAAATGAGAATTAATACAAGCATTACATTAAATTTGAGACTAAGCGAGGAATTTAAGTAAAGCGACTAATAAAATAAATGTTTTTTATGTTTGATTTTTTATGTTGAGCGCTCAACCTATTGCAATCAAAACAATAATGAGTAAACTATGTATGAAAACAAAGCATAAAAAAAGTAAAGGTGTCTATCCAATTGAAAACTATATTGAAATAACTACCAAATAAACATGAAATTAAACAATACTATACTATCTCATAACTCGACAAGGGGCTCTCCTAGTGAGCGTGAGGTGTGAAAACTTGAATAAAAAATAAGACCACTGACTCATTCGTATAGGAACAAAGTAATTGCATTAATTGGAAATTAAGTCTTAGACAGTAATAATAATTACAAAGCTTAAAACTTTGATGTCCTTGATTCAAATCAAATAAATTTACACTATTCTTAACTAACAACTTCTAAGAAAATAATACCAAGAGTCAAGTTCCTCAATCGACACTTAGGTTTCCTAATTAAAACATAAATTATATTCTTCATGATTTTCTATGAGAAGAGAAAATAATGAAGGTTCTCATTCAACGCATCATCATCTTCAGATCTAGAATCTGGCTTGGTTGATTCCATGCTTGGGTGATGAGGAAATGATTTCGCTTGAAGCCCTGCGTGAGAACAAAACAGGTTTTACTTTCTCTTTGACCAATCAGATTCTCAATTTCTATGATCTTCCAGGTAAGCATGATAGGTAAAAATAATTTCACTTGACATTTGGTGCTTATCCATGTATATTGTTAGTCTTTAAACTCTTGAGAACCTGTTCAACCTTAGAGTTGGCTGTAGATATGGAAAATGTACATTTTGGTAGTCATAACAATATTTAAATCATTTTCACAAAGAAATTATAGATTACGAGTTATGAATGAATGATACCTTATTTTTTGGTTGAGGATGACTTGGATGACCTTATAACTTGTAAAAATGGAAAAAACACGTATGGAATAGGTGAAAAAAATAAATGAAAAATGATGTCAAAATGGGGACAATTCAGGGATTCAACATGACTGAAACTAAATTGAAAGGAAGTGATTGAATTAAAAAGTAATGATTCAAATTGAAATTATTTATTCATTACTAGAGTGCATAACTTAAATGATAATTATTCCAAGAATTAAATTAAATCTGAGACTAAGACAAGAATTTAAATAAGAAGACTAATAAAAGAAATTTTTTTGGTGTTTAATAAGTTTTTGATGTTGAGCACTCAACTTGTTGCAATCAAATGGTAATGAGTAAAATATGCATGAAAACAGAGCATCAACAAAGTAAAGGTATCAATCTAATTGAAAACTAGATAAAAAAAAACTACCAAAGAAACATGAAATCAAACAATACTATACTATCTCACAACTCATCAGGGGGACCTCCTAGTGAGCATGAGGTGTGAAAACTCAAATCAATAACTAACTCATTTGTATAGGAACAAAGTAATTGCATTCACCAAAAATGAATTGTGAGAGAGTAATAATAGTTACAGAGCTTAAAACATAGATGTATTTGCTTTAGATCAAAGTAATTTATACTATTATTAACTAACAACTTATAAGAAAACAATTCCAAGAGGCAAGTTCCTCAATCGACACTTAGGTTTCCTAATTAAAAAATAAAGTCTATTCTTCATGATTTGCTGTGAGAAGAGAAAATCATGAAGGTTCTCATTCGACACATCATCATTTTCGTATCGAGAATCTCACTTTCTTCTCTAATGAGGAAATGGTTTCCCTTGAAGTACAGTGTGAGAAAAATCCAAGTTTTCTTTTTTCTTTGAGCAATCATATTCTCAAATTATATGATCTTCTAGGTAAGTGTGATTGGTGGATATCCTTGCACTTGAAATTTGGTGCTTATACATGTATCCTATTAGTATTCAAACTCTTTAGAACTTATTCAACCTTGGACTTGGCTGCAAAAATTTTGATTAACTATGGAAGATGTACATTTCAATAGCCATTGCAATATTTCAATCAATTTCAAAAATAAATTACAGATTATCATTTACGAATGAATGATGCCTTATGTTATAGTTGAAGATGACTTGGAT
This sequence comes from Pinus taeda, assembly GCA_000404065.3. Taxonomy (NCBI): domain Eukaryota; kingdom Viridiplantae; phylum Streptophyta; class Pinopsida; order Pinales; family Pinaceae; genus Pinus; species Pinus taeda. The sequence goes on along the minus strand of APFE030807088.1, from coordinate 42,525 downwards.
GACCTTATAACTTGTAAATATGGAAAAAACATATATGGAATAGGTGAAAGTAAGGGGAAACATTATGTAAAAATAAGGACAATTCATGGATTCAACATAATCGATAAGAATAGTAACTGTGCAATCCATGTCAACAGTCAGTGTGCAAAATTGTTTGACAACCTCTCTCACTCTTAGTGGTAATTGTATAATCATTTCAGTAAGTTTTCTTAACTATCACTTTTGTGCACCTTTAGTTTCACAAGTGTCGCTTTTACTTTGCGACTGTCATTTTTTGTTGTTTTCACTTTAAAAAGTGTTACTTTTTCTTTATTTTCACTTTGGCATGTGTTTCCTTCACTTTTTATAGCTTTTACAAGGCTCGTTTCCATGTTTTCTTACTGTCACAAGTGTTGCTTTTGATTGCATCCACTCCTGCATGTGTCACACTTTGGAACATCACTAGAGGCAGCTCTAGTGCACTCTTTTGCATTAACTAATCATATATATCATAAGAATATGTGCTAGACACTTTCTCATAGCTTACCACACTTTCTAGTTGCAGTTGACACTCTTGCCATAACATGTATTCTAACTGTCACAAAGCTATGTTTCAACTATCACACTTAGAAATAAGTGTCGCATTGTTGTCGTTTCAAGGTATGATTGTTGATTTTGGGTACTATGAATTATTTTCGCTTGTCTTGATGTTATTTGAGTGTGAGGTCATTGTTTTAGGACTTGTTTTCATATGTTGTTTTGTAACACACTCCTCCCACATTTACACAAGCTAACTGGTCCATCGGGGTAAACATGTGCTGAAGAGTTACTATGATTATATGATTCAATTCCCCATGTACAGTTAAGGAAGATGAATCAACACACCAAAAACTAAACTGAGCTTCCTCGGGAGTCATAGGACCTCCGAGGGTAACCAACCACTCTAGGTGCCTAACTCGCGAGTTAAGTTTCTTTTTAATTGAACTAGATCCCCAGTCGCTCCCATGACAAGCCCTCCATGAGACTAAAACCATCCAGTCACTCCCACAACAAGGCCTCCACGCAATTGCAATATTTTTCAGGCAGTTTTGTGCCAACGACCTTGAAATTTGAGCCACTTTTTTAGGGTTGAGACTCAAGCCTCTACCTAGAACTTGATGAAATTCCCAGAAAATATAAATAACAAGAAGAAAAGGTCTCTAATGAAAGTTGTATTATCATTTATAATGTCATAAAATGATTAATAATTAATTTACTAAACAAAACATGAGGAGAGATCGTGAGCACTAACATTGCACCAAGAATGTTGCAACTCCCAAGGGCTCTTGAACTCAAATTATCAACCTGAGGTTCATACAAAATTCAAGGTGACAGTGATATATGCACAACATAAGTCAACTTATCCCAAGTTCCCCCCCATAGATTTTTTTGATGCATCGGTATGGATATGGAAAGGAAATGCCTAGTTGGGACCTCTTAGGATGGGTGCAGTAGTCAGCTTTTATTTCAAAACTTCAAGGGCCTCTTGATAACTGGTGGTCCAACATACATATGCATCTTTGGCCAGTAAAAAAAATAATGTTGAATCGACTTAATAATGTCTTTGATTAATCTCATATAATACCCTTCTAGTCCTAAGAAGATCCTGACATCCCTTTTCTTTTGAGGGGTAGGGACCCTTTTGATGATAGAAATTTTGTTTGGGTCCACTTGTATCCCTTCCTTGGAGATAAAATGGCCAAGGTTAGTCCCCTCATTCATCAAGAACTCACATTTCTTAGGGCTTAGAGAGAGATTCATTTCATTGCACTTTTCTAAAAACTTACACAGATTGGAGAGAACTTCATGGAAGTCACATCCATAAGGAGTGAAATCATCCATGTAGATTTCCACAGAGACATGAACCAATTAGGAAGAAATACTCAAAAGTTCCCTCTAAAAAGTAGTAGGGTCATTTCACAAACCAAATGGAAGGACTCTATAAGAAAAGGTACCTAAAGGACATGTGAATGTGGTCTTGTCTTGGTCTTTGGGGATAACCTGGATTTGATTACATCCACTAAATCCATCCAGGAAGGAGAATAATTTCTTCCTTGCAAGGCCATCTAGGACATGATCAATAAAGGGCAAGGGAAAATGGTCCTTGTTTGTGGCCTTGTTGAGCTCCATGTAATCAACATATATCCTCCACTTCCCATTATTTCTTGTAACTAACACAAGAGGTGATACCCACTCACTATTTGAAATAAGGTATATGAACCTTGCATCCAGTAGTTTTTGTAGTCCTTCCTTCAAAATATCCTTAAGAGCTGGGTTCATAATCCTCCAGGGTTAGCGCACAGGATCTCATCCCTCCTTGATGTAAATATGGTGGGTAGAGACCGAGGGATGCAGACCTTTCATTTCCTTATAGTCCTAAGCAAAAGTATCTAGGTGTTTCCAACACTGTACACAATTTCTCTTATTGTTTTTCCAAGAGAGAAGGGTTGATCTTTAAGGTTTTGTATGGGCCAAACTCTATAGTATTGACATGGTCTAGACTTGAGTAAATAGGGCATAATTAAACCCAAGGATTACTCTCAGATCCTTTCATCAACTCATCAACGGGTATGGGAGTGGGAGGTTGATTTTGAAGGATGTGGTCAATGAGATCATCTTCATCATGTTTCCCCCCTCCTATAATGATGTCTAGAGTGCATATTGGGTGAGGGGTGGTGTGATATAGTTCATCTTCTTCCTCCTCTTCTAGCCACAAGGGCAAGTCACACTCAATGGAAGGATGAGCAGGAGGATACAATATTTTTGTTTAGACAAATGTCCATTCTTAATGGTCATGTTCCCAACCCTACAACTAATGTAAGCATTAGCAGTGGCTAATGGAGGCCTTCCAAATATGAGAGGTGTTAGAGCCTAGATTTACCTCAGGTTGAAAAGGTAAGCTTCTAGGTCCACATCAAACCACACTCAGCCTTGTAGCTAGCCCTACGAGGACAGGAGAGGGCTCTCTCTAGGTCAATCTCAACAAAAGATAATTGATTGGGGCTTGAGATGATTGAATTAACAACTAATCTTAGGCTAGGTATGAAGTGAAAGGATTGATTTGAGTTTTTTGGAGGTTTTGTGTTGGAAAACGGGAAAGGAAAATTTGGGTCTGGGGATGAGGCACAGTTTTTGCAGAGTTCTGATTGGGCAAGGAAGGAAATCGTTTTGATGCTTTAGATTGAATGAATGGATAGATAAGACTGGTGAGGAGCCAAGGAGGGAAAGAGAGTCTCAAGGGTCCTCCTCAAACAAATGAAAACATTGAAAATTAAACAAAATTTCAAGGCAGAGCACAACAGTCCAGTGAATTCTACCTTAATCACTCATTTGTTTAATTTCAGAAGCAAAAATAAGGGAAAATGATACACATAAAATCAATGAACTTACAAGTACCTAGAGAAAAACACCATCAAAACATAGAGCCACATGGATCCCAACAAATGTTGCAAAACCCTGGTCTTTCCTTAACCAAAAATGCAGAGATAGAATGTACAATGATGTGCCAAGCAATCCCAAGTGTCCAACCCTGAAAATGACTCAGAAAATACATGATATAGACCATCCTAACCCATTCCCATGCCTCTAGGGGTCGAGCTCATCATTCTAGGCGTTGTTTCAACCAATTCTAAACAAAGCACTGAAATCTAGGCAATCAAACAACTTGCCTCTATATGATAGGAAACTGATTCATTCATTAAATTTTCACTTTTTAGTGAATGAATCCTCTAGAAAAAGTAAATATGTGCCAAAATTACATCATAGTCATCAAGTTACATCAAGATAGATCAATAATTACATCAAAAAGCAAAACTAGTCAAAACTGGGTGAATTTCTGAGCTCTACAATGAAAAATAGGCAAAAATCCTCTATGTGCCGTGACCAGAATCTCTATGCGTAGCACAAATTTGGGGCTATAACCCTCCTGGAGACCTCCCATATATAACCGCGCGCCAAGTGGCACTACGCGTTGGGTGGAAAAACCTGTTTTAGACCAAAATTTTCAAAATTGACAAAATTTTCTCCAGATTTGCTGAAATTTGGATTGAAAGTGCCTCATCAAGTATCATGCTCAGCAAAAGAGGCTTTGGCCAAGATTTAGAGCCTATCATCCTTTTTGTGTCATCTCAGTGCCTTCTTCATCCATGTTGCCTGAGGTAAATATGAAGAGTTTGGTGTCTTGTTTTGATTTCCAAATGTGTGCTAAGTAGGAAGGAGTGTGGGAAATATGGACAGCGGGTGTATGCAATTACAGTCAAGGTGATACCAGTCACTTGACTGTATTTAGGAATCTGGGGTTTGATATGGAAATTTGAAATTGTAGGGTTTAGGAATAGGGACAAGTGGGGAACGAATGACTTGGGATCATAAGGGAATAGGGGTTGGAAATGATAATATGATTACAGTGATAAGAAAGGGAAACAAGGGATAGATTATTTTGGCACCACAGTCACATTTCAAAACTCCATTGGAGGGAAGTCTTCATAAGAGGATAGGGTTTGAGTTTCAACATTTAAATTCTCCAAGTCAAACTTCATAACCACACCAAACAATATTCAACAACAATTGCAAGGTCAATCGGACTTACTCGGGACAAATGGAAGCGAAGGAAATGACAAAAATGGTTGTTGGCTTTGTTCGCTGTGCACAAACCCAGTGCGCCGCACCTCCTGGATGCGCTGTGATAGTGTAATTGTACATGGCGGAAATTGGCCCAATGTGCTGCACAACCTATGTGCGCCGCGACCTCCTCCAATGTGCCGCGCGCACTCTAAACACAGTGTTAGCTTTGAAAATCACCCTCTCACCACTAAACTTCGAATTTCTTTGATCTTATTGGATGAAAATGACATTGAACACATAGAAATATCTTTATAAAGACGTGGCTTTGATTTTTGTTTCTGCAAAACCCATCTTTGTAATGTTTGGCATCGACGCTTTTTCACATTTTAGTACAACTCTGTTTTTCAAATTTCCTTTTTGATTTTGGCTTAAATGATGAATCTTTTGGCTATTTTTGGAGGGATAGTGGCATGTCTGGACAAAGGAAGACCAGGGCTGCACCTGGAGAATTCAACATCTGAAAAACTTTTGAAAATTACATGGCAATTTATTACAAAAGATGAAATGTCGAATTTTCTTCAAAATAGAGTTTTGAAGAAAAGTCATAATCCATCCATATGACGATGAAATTTTGTGAAATAAAAAATTGTTTAGAACCTCCCTCTAGCATGTTGGCATTATTTAACATTTTGAAGACACAATTTGTGAAACCCTAGACCTATGACTGACATGACTCTCATTGACTGTCATTGACTTTGATGAACTTTGATGAAAAGACCTGAGCCAGCAGGTACAAGACATGAGGGGAATGAGTGACAAGGCCCTTCTGTCAGATTATGGCATGCCCCTAATAGAATGTGGATGAGTGAACTGTATGAGACACCTAAAAATGAAATGCAATAAGAGAAATGATCTCTGACGGAGGGATGTAAAGACCGACTCTAACATTGGCTCCAATGGGGATGGTAGCTCCTTGGAGGTGCCAAGAACGACAGATCTCTGGGAGAGATAGACAGTGCCTTCGTCCATTGGGCTATGGAGTCCATTATTTTGACAAATTAACACAAGAATATTGACTCATTTATTGACTCAAACTTGACTCAAACTGACTCAATTAGGAAACCAAAATGACTAAAAACCTGACTCGACAAACTGAACCCAAAGCTGAAACCTTTCTTCAGAATTATAGCCTTCACTTCAGGCCCCAGATTGAAGAAAAGATCGTAGCACATACTTGCAATGAAACTGAAATAAAATGGTATGTACAGTGACAATGTAGACAACAGAAACAACTAAAAAATGATACCTCTTGAGCAGCCAACCTTTGACCGGCCCTCCGGGACATTCTTCCCCATTCATCTCCTTTACAAGAAAAGCATTCTACCCATGATATGCAGCAATTTTGAAGGGACCTTTCCAGAGATTTTTGAACTTACCATGCTTACCCTTTTCCTCATTCCTTGCATCCCATTTCAGCATCACTTCCTCCAATTGGAATTTGTTCGCCTTCGCTTTTCTGTCATAGATCTTCTTAATCCTTTCCTACAAATTTGATGTGTTTTGGAAAGCTTATTCTCTTGTCTGCTGCAAATGGACCATTTGATTTAGTCTTCTCTGCATATGATCTTCTTCGCTACCAGCTTCTTGAAGAAGTTTGACTACAGAAGCTGCTAGAGAGGTAGGAAACACTATATCGATGCCATAAATAAGCTCAAAGGGAGACATATTGATGGATTTCTTTTGACTAACCTGATCTGCCCAAAGTGCATTGACCAACTTCTTATGCCAACTCTTCTTGTTAATTTCTAGCAACCTTTTGATGATGTTAACTAAAGATTTGTTAGATGATTCCACCAACCCATTGCCTTGTGGATGATAGGTGGTTGAGTGTCCCAAAATGATTTTATACTTGTTACAAAACTCAATCATCTTCCTTGATATGAAAGCTGTTGCGTTATCAATGATTAACTTATTCGGGCAACCAAAATGAGACAAGATGTTATTCTCAAGGAATGAAATAATTACCACATCCGTAGCTTTCTTGGTGGGAATTGCTTTGATCCATTTCGTGAAATAATCTGTTTCCGTGAGAATCCACCGATGTTGACCAGAAGAAGCGGGATGAATTTCACTAATGAAATCCAACCCCCACTACTGAAAAGGGGCACTCACCTCAATGGGCTTAAGTGGCAAAGGATGTAATTTCTTCCTTCCTTAAAAAATCTGAAAATTATGACAACTCTTGACAACCTTATATACATCAGCAAACAGTGTCGGCCAATAGTATCTCGCTCTCAGAATTTTATTCGCCGTTGTTTTCCAAAACAGGTGACCACCACAATCTCCTTTGTGGAAGTCCTCCATGACCTGCTTTGCTTCTTCTTCCACCAAATAGTTCAACAGAACGCCATCGGGGTCTTTCCAATAAAGTGCAGAATTTAGAATGCAAAACTTAGCAGCCTTTAATTTGAGAGTTCTACTTTTGTTTCTAGTCATGTCGGGTGGTGGTGACAAATTCTACAGCACATATATGATATCTAAATACCATGGGGAAAGAACAAACATTTTGGATACCGTAATTAATGAACCTTCCTCATTCTCATTGGACATAACAGCGATTAGATTTATGTTTAAGGCATGCAAGTTTGATTCAACCATTAAATTTACCAATCCCTGTCCTTTAACAAGCTTGGTGGGCTTTATCTCCACATCGTACTCCAGCAAAGATGCAATCAACTTGCCTCATCTTCCTTCTAGATCTGTATGCACTAAAACATCCTTAACAACAGTGTCAGGAACATAAGCCAAAGTATGAGAATGGATAATATATACCCGAAAATCTTTCAATGCTTTTACAAGTGCAAGGGCCTACTTTTTAATGATGTTGTACTTCAAGGCTACATCTTGTATTGTTCGGCTGAAGAAAGCAATTGGTATTTCGTGTTCATCTCTTTTCTACATTAATACAACTGCCATTGTATGCTCCGAAGCAAAAGAAAACAATATAAAATCCTGAGTGTAGTTTGGGCTGATTAGGACCAGAGCTGAAGAAAGAGCCAATTTGACTAAATTGAAATATTTTACCGCCTCTTCCATCCACTTCACTTGGTTGTCCTTCTTAAGCATGTTTGTAATCTCTCTTAGGTGTTCAACAAGGTTAGGCATAAAGCGGCGTAAAAATTTCATCTTACCATTAAAAGATTGAATCTCCTTATTGTTTTGGGGAAGGTCAATTTGCTGAATTGCTTCTACATGTGCTGGATCAATATGAATGCCATCTTTTGAGATAATGTGCCCAAGTAGTTTTCCCTCATCCATTGCAGACAAGCTATTTTTTGGGTTCAGTGACACACCATATTTTCTGCACTTTTGAAATACAATTTTCAGATGATACATGTGTTCTTCATCTGATTTGGAAAATAGGGTCAGATCATCAAGGTACACAACCAAAAAGACGTCCTTCTCATTTGCGAAAGCCAAGTCCATTGCCCGCTAAAATGTGGCACCCGCGTTCTTTAAACTGAAAGGCATTTTAGTGTAACAAAAAGTTCCCCACAGAGTGGTGAACACTGTTTTATCCCGGCCATCTTCATGGACTAAAATTTGGTTCCAGAATAACCATCGAGTAATGACATTCGTGATGCTCCGACTACTCGCTGAAGTATATGATCCATTTTGGGCAATGGATAATTATCCTTCAATGAAACTTTATTGAGATTCCTAAAATCAATGCACAAGTGAATCTCACCCGTCTTCTTTCTTACGGGTACCAAATTAGAGATCTAGTCAGAAAATCTAATGGGAACAATGATTCTTGATTTGTACAACCTGTTTATCTCCTTGTCAATTGACAGCAACAGTTTTGGATTTAGCCTTCTCAACTTCTGTCTGAAAGGTTTCTAATTAGGCTTAATGGGCATAGTGTGTTGAATTATATTGGTATCATATGTCTTCAAGTCAGAATAATCCCAAGCAAACACATTTGAAAAAGATGACAACAAACTGATATATTTGGCTTTTACCTTTTGTGGAAATGTTTTCGACAGTTTTACAATTTTTGGATTTGCAGCTGTTCCGATATTGACCTCTTCAACACCCTTCTCTATTGGCTGCAATGTTGGTTTGCGGGCTACATCATCTTAATCAAAGAGTTCTTCTAAAGGTATCAAACCTTTAGGAATTATGCTATCCTTTAGCTGCAACACTTCCATTTGATTGATTTGCACATCATCTTCACCATCATCGTGTTCTACATCAATTGAGGTATCTTTGAACTTACCTTTGTTTTGCAGAAAATCATCAATCTCCTCATCATCTTGGAAAACTTGCCAATATCTCTGATTGTCCAGAATATTCGGACGATGCTTGACATGGATTTCGAATTTATTGCTTGAGTTCATAGGAATATTCAAATTACTCGCTGCCTTGGCAAGTGCATCAGCAATGCCATTTTGAATACGAGGCACACACGTCAAGGTATAATCTGAAAACAATTTCAGGATATCTAGGACTGCATTTCGGTAAGCTCGCATCCGAGGGTGCTTAGCTTGATACTCACCTTTAACTTTCTTAATCACCAATTCGGAGTCACCATATACAACAATCCTCTTGGCATTCATCTTTCTTAAAATTTTGAGGCCAGCAATCAAAGCTTCATACTCAGCCTCATTGTTCGAACAATCAAAAGCTAATTTGTAAGAACATACCCACACATTACTAGGCACTTTGTTCGGAGCTGAGATATGACTGCGTACCCAAATACCAATTCCAACACCATCATTTCCCACTGCACCATCGAAATCCATGGTCCACAGACCCTCTTCATCTTCTTCTAAGTGCTGAAATTCTGTTGTCTTTGTTTTTCCTGCTTGTTGTCCATTAACTTCAGTTGATTGCTCAATGGTGTTTTGCTATTCTTGTCCTTCTTTCCTTAAAACTTCTTTGAAATTATCTATTATTTCTGGAATACTTGCTGCTTCAAATAACTGACTATCTATATCATTGAAACTATCTGAATACAAAACAAAAGACTCTATATCTGTATGTACATAATTGATCAGATGATTGATCAGTTTCTCCTCGCTTGTAATCATGTATTTCATTTTTTGTTCCTGGTACAATTTTCTCATTTGGCCAAACACAAGAATCGTTGCATAGGATAAATCTAGTTGTAATGTCCCTTTCAATTTCGCTCCCTAAGACTTGGAAAGAAGCATACCAAACCTGGGAGGAATGTCCGCCACAACAATATCCATCAAAACATTCTTCATTGGGATTTGATATAGACTTACAACCAAGTATTTGATGAGCCCAATACATCTTACTCTGCTGGAATCAAACGAATAGAGATCATGGTATTTCCTAGTGATGTCCAGACCCAACTTCTCCATGATAACCTTCGGCATAAGATTGTGGGAAGCTCTGGAATCAAACATAGCATTACGCAACACAAAATCATGCAACCTTAAAATGATATAAAAAGGTGGCACATCACTATCTGGAGATTCACCATTCAATGCTGGCCCAAAAATCAATTTGGGTTGATCATCTTTGACATTCACCATATCAGACAGTGGATCAAAATTCAAAATTTTAGAAACTTGCCCTCTATAACTGTTGTTCTTCATTATTTCAGTCAAGGGAATGGAAACCCTCAATTTAGAAATTTCATTTTCGAAACTAAAAGATGAAATCTTTTCTACCTCTTTGACTGGGACATCTTTCTTTTCCTTTTCCTTTGATACAATTGGCTGATTTGATTTTTCTGCTAATGGTGATTTTTTTGGCATTATGATACATATGTTGTACTTGATGGCAACCCACTCATCTCAGATGATAAATTATAGTGCAACAAAGTTCACGCACTTTCATGAACATAAAAGTTTATTTCATGTAGAGAAAAGTTCATGCACTTTTATGTGGAGAAAAGTTATTTCATGTAAAAAGTTCACGCACTTTTATGTGGAGAAAATTTTATTTCATGTGGAGAAAAAGTTCACACACTTTTATGCAGAGAAAAGTTTATTCATGTAAAAAAAAAAGTTCACGCACTTTTATGTGGAGAAAAAATTTATTTCATGTGGAGAAAATTTCACGCACTTTTATGTGGAGAAAAAGTTTATTTCATGTGGAGAAAATTTCACGCACTTTCATGGTTGGTTCATGGTATTGGTCCGACAGTTTTTTGATCCTATGGTTTTGGTCCGTGGTATTGCATCCAAAAATGTTGATCCTAAGTATTGGGTTCATGGTATTGTGTTATTATGGTTTTGGACCGTGGTATTGTGAAAGACCTAAGACTATAAAAGGGGAAGGAGATCATTTGGCAAAGCATCATCTGAATTGTTATTGAATATCTGATAAAGTTCTATATTTGGAATACAGTGATTGGGTTATGGTGCAGATCTAGATCTGAATAAAGAAGGAACCTGAGCGCAAGGAGAAGGATAAGTTCTATTGATGGGTCTTAATCTTTAAGCTTGAATGATAGTATTTTTTGTTATGGGTTTAGATTTGGTGTGTGGTTGCAGTTACTGTGATTTGGATACTGCTGTCAGAGAAGTGTCTACTTGATTCAGTGCTAATTGGTGAAAAGGAGATTGTTTGATGCAGAAATTCTTGATGATTGATTGATGTTCATGGATCCAGTCTGAAAAATTTATGAAACGTGGTCCCCCGGAAGAAAGAGAGGTTGTATCCTTCTGTAGGCACCTACGTTACAGTATCTGGCTAGTGCAAAGAGCTAAGGGGGTTGTAGCTCCTTCCAGGAGAGTCTAGAAAGACGAGAGAGGTTGGTATGCTCTCTGCAGGTTTGCAACCTCCGTACTGGTAAGGACTGACCAATACAATTGTAAAAATAAGTTTCTAATTGAAAGAAGATAGAGACATATTGCAGCAGGTGGTTTTCACCCACATTGGGTTTCCACCTTATATCATGGTGTTCACGTGTGTGGCTTATGTGTGATGATCTGTTCTATTTTACTGCGCCTGTTTACTATTAATATGGTTGATAATGTTCTAATGCACTCATTAAGGATCAACTAACTGAATCATAAGAAGTTGTGGAAGTAGCATATGTGAATCTAAATATGGAAATGAAAAAGTTTTATTGATGTGATAATACTGATT
>APFE030807088.1:0-22767 GCA_000404065.3 Pinus taeda | reverse complement strand
AAAAAAAATATTTGACTTGATAATACTGATTCCCCCCCCCCCCCCTCAATATTATTTCCAACACTAAGCAACATAGTCAACGAAGGCCACACTTTTAACAACTCAATGTAAACTCCACATGCTAACAAATGACACCTTCCCAAATGCAACAAATAAGCGATGTGTCAGTACCAATAAAGAAAAGAGAATTAGTTTTATGGTTAGTGTTTCCAATTGAGAAAATGAATATTTAATCCATGCTTGAGAATGCTCATTCAATTGTGTTCCACATATTTGACTTAGTGTAAGTTGACTTCACTAGTGGTTACACCTTCTTTCACCAAATTATTGTACCATGAGACATTTATTAAGATAGTAAAAGTTTGCAAGAGCTTCGTGAAGAAAAAGCAGTTACTCAATACTCCTCCCTCCCTAGTGGCCCTGTTATGCATGTCCATACGAAGGTCAAAGAGAAAGCCCTCTCACTTTGGTGTTCTCCACTTGGAAAGAAGCGCAAGAATTGTTGGTTCCATAGCAGGACGGTTTTCGATGAAACCAGCTTTGGTGCTTGGACCAGAGACTGAAAGAACGTTGTGTTGATCAATCTATAGGCAAATAGGTACAATAATTTTTCTATGTAAAATCTGTAAACTCAATCTGGGTAACCAGTTGCACGATCAGGATGGATATTCATGTTTGTCATGGTTACTTTTATTGCAAATCCTTGTGGATACTGTGTTACAGGCAATCTCCCACGTGAGTACAACTAGAATTTGATCATTTCACCATGCTGGCAGTTATGATAAGCTTTTTCATATCTAATGTTATGCATTCATAAAGGCATGATGATAAGCATTGAGAGAATTTGATCATCTCACCATGCTGGCAGTTATGATAAGCTTTTTCATATCTAATGTTATGCATCTAGGAATTTGATACTTGGATAAGATGGATATCATGATTGACTTTTGAATATACCTGGATTGTGCTGGCCTGATTAGATTATGACAACCAATGCCTCTCCTCCAGCTTCATCTGGTTATTCCACCGACAGATTGCTGTTCTGGATATCTTACTGTTATCTCTGGCAGATGAAATATGCACCGGTCCCCCAGACATCACTACCAATATCACTGTTTATCTTGGTGCAGTTGTTGCTTCTAATATCATTGTCCTGGCAACAACAGACTCTGTCAAGGCCTACTGTTTCCATTGATTGGTATGTTTCTACAATTATTGCTATGGCATCTGTTTGATATTCTGCCAGTGAAGCGATGGATGTTAACATAGGATTTCTATTGCATGCTACATTTCCATTCCCCGGGTTACATACAGTTGTTGTATTTACTCAGATCCTGTAAAGGTGGTGTGTATTTGCATGTTATATTTTCACAATTATTTTTTTATACACTTGTGTATTTATTGTTTTATCAAAATTTATTTTAATTATAAATTATAAGAATATTTAAGAACCTAGAAAAATAAAAAAATTTAATTTATAATAGCCTAAGGGTTAGTTTAGTTGGTGAAAATCAGTGCCTTGCTATCTGGAAATCATAGGGTTTTAAGCCGCGAGGCTAAATGGTCGATCAACCCAGATCACGGGGTCCATTCGAGTGGGAGGACTAAGATCAACCCACATTTTTCCTTGGAGTTAAAGCCACCCATTATCCAGGGTATCTGTGAACCACAAACCCCAAAAAGTAAAATAAAAAATAAATTCAAAATTCAATATATTTTCGGAATCAACCATCCAAATATTTCTGGAATCAGCAATCTAAATAATGCTGGCCCATGTTGGCTATGAAAAGGGCCACGGGTTGTCAGGACTGCTGATAGCAAAATTATAAGTAGATCAACCGCCGTGGTGAAAATCATCAAGTGAATTGCCCCGACTAAAATCATGAAGTGGATCCAAAGTTGCTATTACCTGCATAATTGGCAGTCATGACATTGCCGGCACCTGCTATTGGGTCCAATTACAGCCAAAGATCTCTTTCTGGTCGGGAATACTGGCAATGCTCTATTATTGGTTTTTTAACGAAACTATTCCCTGACTTCAGCCTTCAGTGCCACCTTCTGCTGCTGTCGCTCCAAGCGTCCTGAGGTCCAAAATTACCACAGGCCTATGTGACTGGCTTGCCACCCAGTAATCCCAGGCGCAGGTGAAATTCAACTTCAAAAGCTTCACACTGCTCCTGCACAAATCCCAAAGGAAGGTTCCAGAATTACGTGTTTCAATATAATAATAATTTTTTTGTTTAAGCATGGAATTATAAACAATTATCCAGCTTTTGTGCGGCGGTTAACGGGCAGCAGAGCTATATACCCATCGTTGGATATAATCGAGTATATTTAAATTATTTATTTCATTATTCGAATAATATATTAATTGAAAGAGGCCGATAGATATATGGAATTTGTAATGGTATATTGGTAAGAGTTGACCAATAAAAAATATAATTAAGTAAAAAATATAATGTGTTTTTAGTGGGAGTGTTTTTATAGCAAAAAAGAAAATTAATATAGCAAAGATTAGAACGAATTTTCATGAGCTCTATAGTGAAGTAGATCGTTGGGCAGTTCCTAAAACGCCATGGATGGAAAGGATCTGCCATATATGTGGGAATAGGAGCATCGAGGATGAAAGCCACTTCCTCTTAAAGTGCCCTGCGTACAACCACATTAGATCTCAGTTTCACAATCTTTGTTACAACACTGACCTTCCTAGCCTTTTACAATGTCAAAATTATAGTGAGCTTCGGAGGCTTCCCTCCAAGTTTTTTGAGCATAAGAATAAAATCTTAAATCAAAAGAAATAATTTGTTTATTTAGGTCCCGATAGATTATTGTTTGGTCTCAGCGGACGTTAACCACCATCATCATCATCATAATGTATTTTATGATTAATTGAAAAATATATTATTAATTGATATCTATAAGATTTTTGGTGGGATTTATGGATAACTAAGTAAAAAATATAATTTTTTTAAGTGGAGGAGTGTTTTTATAATGTATTTTATGATTAATTGAAAATTATATTATTAATTGATATTTATAAAATGGAAAAAATAATAATAATTTAGTTGATAAATTTGAAGTGGGATAAGTATTATAGGTTGTTATTTGAAGTGGGATAAGTATTATAGGTTGTTTATTATAATTATTGAAAAATTATGCTACTTGAAATTATTTGACCGGTAGCTTTTAAAGGGAAGAATGCTAGTTTTTAGGAGATGTTTTTGAACTTTGGTCTCGTGTTTAAGGAAGGCTAACTCCTCACTAAATATTGTTAGAAAATTATATATTACAGAGCAATGGAACATATAGCAAAGAGAAAACAAGAGACACACATATATACGTGGTTCACCCAGTTTGGGCTATGTCCACCCAAAAGAGCCAATCCTTTCTTTCTATTATCCAGCAAAATGAAGAGACACAACCTACAACAGATCTGTTGTAATCTCTCACAATCTCACCTCTCTGTTTCTCGCTCACAAAATACACATCTATTACACAACCTCAAATACAATGCCCTCATACAAAGAGAGGGGTTGCCTTCTAGGGCAAAAACCCTAAACTAAACATAAGTTCTACTGCCAGATCATTCGCCTAATGAACGGCCCAGATTGACTAGAAATTACTATACTTTTACAAGGCAATTTTGCATATGTTTTTAGCTTCAGGAGCGCTGCCCCGAGACCCTGTCGGGGGCCACTCTGCCGAGACCGTTGGCCCCTGGACCCCCAGTCGGGGGGATCGGCCCCCCGCACTCCCTGTGTGGAGGGGTGTACAAACTTCCTGGGATATACTTGCGGCTGAAACAAAGACCTCTAAACAATCATGCTCCACACACAACAAATATAAGTATAAGTAGTTTTTGAGCATGCTCCAAACACTTATTGACTTACTCCAAAATTTGCTTTAATGAATTTTAAAATAATATTTATTTTTAAAATAAATTAGTGTCATCTTATTACAGAGTTTAACTGATATTTTCTTATAGCAACCAGTAATGAAATACTATCTCCCCTGCTAATTTGACAACTAAATTAAATATAATTTTCCATTATTTAAAAACTAAATAAACTCATATATAATTTTTAATATCAATGAGATTCTATTTTCTACTAAACTTAAAATTAACCTTTAACATCTTATTTAAATTAAAATAATTTTTTATTCATAAAAACAAAGCATATTGTAATAAGTAGGTGTGAAAAGGAGATTTAACTATTCTATATCTAATTAGTAAAAATAGTATTTATTATATATGAATATATAAATAATTAAAATATAAATTTTGTATTTATTGTAAATTATAATTGAAATTTTTTAAATTTATAATAAAAATTTATTATATTTTTTTTCTAGGAAAATTAGCAACTTTGTAAATTAATAAAAATAAAATGTTATATAGAGTAGATCCACAAATGCATTAAAATATTGTTCCGCGAACCAAAATATGTGCTTTAAGCACACATAGTAGCTAGTAGATAGGGTAAAAAAAAATAAAAATAAAATTGCATTTGACATAAAGTGGTCTTTTCTTTTCTGGTTAAGCACACATAGTAGCTAGTAGATAGGGTACAAAAAATTAAAAATAAAATTGCATTTGACATAAAGTGGTCTTTTCTTTTCTGGTTTTTTTGCTTGGGACTTTTTGCCAAACCCCACTTAGGGGTTAGATGGAACAATTGCCGATTCATTATTTCTTGAATCAAAATTATTATATTAAAATTATATTAATTATTATTAAATATATAATTAATTAATTTAATTAAATTATAAATATTTATATTTATAATAATTATTATTAGTGTTATTTATTAATTATGAAATATTAACTTTAAATTATTAATTAATTCTTAATTACGATTTACTATGAGTAATTATTTATATTAAAATATAATTATTGATAAATGTATTTGATATAAGTATTGATAAATGTATTTGATATAAGTATTGATAAATGTGATTGATATACATTTATTCAAGGGTGGTTAGCAGTGAACAGTGAGCAATGTGAGAGTAGGGAGTTTTATGCAGCAGAAGTATCGAGCAACGAGCAAGGAGCAACGATAACCTGAACAACATGAGTAGTGCAAAGTAATCTTGGCATTTTATAAACCCCCATACTTAAAAACCTACATATTTCTCGAAACAGGTTGGATGGCATGACAAAGGGCCAAGAAATTTCAAAACATGTGGAGACAAATGATTTAGGACAAGTGAAAATTGCCTCATCCGCCAAAGCTGGGAAGTGGGTTTAGGTCAATGCCAAACAATATCGAGGCATTCTAAAAAAAAGACTAGTCTGTCTAAAATGGGAGTAGACAAAGAAAAAACGGTCTAAAAAGGAAAGTAATCGAGCCCTTCACAAGAAGCACTCAAACAAGTCTCCTCTATAAGCACGTGGCAACAAGAAGTCCAGAGGAAAAGTTATTGATGATTCTGCCTTATATAGTCCCACATCCATACCTATCACCTGGTCATCTGATCTTTATGTGAAAGAATTGTTAAATGAAAAACAAAGGTTGGAGGTTTTAGAAGCTAAAGAGCAAGAAAGAGATCATAAAATTCATATAATAACAGTTGAGAATAAGGCTTTAGCAGAAATAAATCAAGCTTTAAAAGAACAAGTGACATTGCTAGTTTTAAAAGAACAAGTGACATTGCTAGAGGAAGCTCTCCTGATAGGGAAGACATAATGGCAACACATGAAGGCGGATGTGCAAAACATAAAGAAATTTGTAGTGGAAAGTACAGAGGTGGTGAATGCGAAATCATCCCAAGATAAAAGGAAAATGATTGCCCAAATAGACAACCATGAAGAAAAAGTAAGAGAAGAAAGGAAAGGAAATTCCACCAAAGTTTCCAAAACTTTGACTCAAGTTATTAGCAATTCTGCTAATAAGGAAAGAGAAACAAACATTCAAGTTGACAACATGCAAGATAGAGAAGGCAAGGAAAGACAAAATAGGGCAGCAAACATAATTATTAAAGGGGTGAAATACTATGGGAAAAATGAATGTACTCTTGACCTTGCAAGAGACTTCTTGAAAGACAAGTTGTTATGGCAAGGACAAATATGCCAAGCATGGAAGGTGGGTAAGTTTAACGGGGAGAGAGTCAGGCCCATAAAAGTCGCCATGCTTAGCTTGCGTGATAAACATATCATTCTAAGCAAAAAACATCTCTTGAGGGGTTCTCGTTTTTTCCTAGAAGAAGATTTAATTGTAAAACAACAGGAGGAAAGAAGGGAGGAAATGTTAAACGTTAGGGCAACAAGAGATGAAAGCAAGAGAGCATGGATTTATAAAGGCAAAGATGTGATGGCGCGATTTGGACCTCCTTCCAAAACAAAGTAGTAAGATGGTAATAAAGAAGAGGCAAGAAACTCTTCAATAGGAAATCAGGAAGCAAGGTCGGTATGGGAAAGCAGGGACAAAGACTAAAATGTGAGTGTTGCATGTCAAAATAAATAACAATCAAGTCATACCAAGGTTTCCTTAAGATTATTTTGTTGGAACTGCAAAGGTTATCCATGGAGACGAGGACCTGGGTCAGGACCTATTGCGGAAGACAAAGACATAATTTTCATCATAGAAACACATGAGAATGAAGGGTGCAAGGCAACTCTGTTTGAAGGATAGTGGAAGATGGTAGTGTGGAACAAGGCAGTAGGGAATGGCAAAAGGCACAGGGGTATCATGGTTTTAGTAAGGGAAAAAAAAAGGTCGTCTCATTCAGTTAGAGAAAGAAGACTCAAATAAGCAATTCATTTGGTTTAAAATGTAAGAAAATAGAAACCACATCAGAATTGTAGCATGCTATTTTGCGTTGCAAGTTTCAAAAATCTACAAAGGTAGAGGGCTTGACCACAAAGATCCATTTGCAGCCTTAAAAGCAAATATCGCAACTTATTCACAGGTAGGTGAAGTCCTTATAGTGGGCGATTTCAATGCTAGGACTGCAAGTGAGCAAGCTAGCATTCTTTGCTGCAAAGATGATTGCAACCCTATTTGGCTTATATAAGAGAGTAATCATCAGTGGGAAAGAATTTCAGAGGACAAGGGATGCAATCTCTTTGGTGAACAATTGCTTACTCTATGTGGGGCCTTTGCTTTAGTCATTTGTAATGGCTTGACTAGATGGGCAAAGTCCGGTAATTTCACTTGCAATACTTACAATGGAGCAAGTGTATTAGATTATGTAATTTGCTCGCATGGTTTGTGTGAGAAAATGGAGGAAGTTTTGATTGGAGATCAGTTGTGGGACTTAAAATCAGATCACAAGCCAATTTATTTATGTTTCTCTTGTACTAGAAAGAAATCATTAGAGTAAAAAATTTAGCATTTCCAACACAACCTCCCATAGGGCAGAATTATTTTGACCTCGGAAAATTGTAATACCTTCAAAATGATGCTAGAGAGGCTCTTCGAGAAGGAGAAAATCACAATTCACAACCTTCATAGTAATGAATTAACACATTTAATTCAATGTGCACTTGCAAAGTGCAAAAGAGCAAAAATTAAGAAGTCTAAAACAATTTTCTTTCTGGTTAATGCTTGGTTTGACGAGGAATGCAAAAAGGCAAGGAGAATTTGGAAAGAGTCAAACAAGGATAACATAAATCTCAAAGCTTACAAGCAGTTATTAAGCAAGAAAAATGCCGATTTCATGGTTTCATGGAGGGAAGAACTAATCTTCCTTGGGGAAAATAATAGACATAAGTTCTATTTTGAAGGAAACATTCTGGAAGGAGTTGCAAATTACAAATATCTGGGAATTGGCTTCAACAAAAATCTAAGCTGGAATGGTTGTAGAAAGAAAAGAACTTTGGGGGGTTGGAAAACATTTTATGCTTTTCAAAATAGATGTAGAGAGGCAGATTTATAGGACTAGAAAACCACTCAAACTCTTTTTGGGCTTCTAGTGATTATGGTAATTCTCTATGGTTGCGAAATATGGGCCAATAGTGCATCTGACATGCATTGGAGACAAATTGAAAAAATTCAGAAGCGTTTGATTACAAACACATTCAAGATTAAAAGTGCAATTCCTTATGCTATCTTGTTAAGTGAAACAGGGATTGCTCCGATTAAAGCAATTGTTATGGTGCAAGTCATAGGGTATTTAAAAAAAATTGAGCAAATGGAAGAGGGTAGATGGCCTAAGGTTGTCTTTAATGATAGATTGTACAAGAGAAAAAAATACTTGGATGCAGCAAAATATCAAGTGTTTAGTAAATGGGGTATTTGCTTGAATGCATGTCCCATGAACAACAAAGAGATAAAAGCTTTTGTTATGGAAAAGTTCCACAAACGTACTTGGGATAAGGAGCTAGGAAGAAAGAAAAAGTACTATATTGAAGTGTTTAATCCCACTCATAGTCATGAACCAAAAGCATACATAGAGGCCAATATCTCTTGGAGAGACAAAATTCTTATTGCTTAGTTAAGGGCTAATTCTAATTAACTTCGTTGTGAAAGAGACGCTAGAAAAGGCCAAAAGAAGTGTAGGAGGAAAGAGTATGCATTTTTTGTTCTTCTGGAAAAGTGGAAACATAAAAACATTTCATTTTAGAATGTGAGGCCTTCGAAGACAACAAGGAAAATTATGCAGATAGGATGGCAGCTAGCTCTTGGGATAATCTATTTAGTGAGGGGTTTGTTTAGAAGCTGGAAGAATTTATTTTGAAGCTTCACAGAAAAAGAGCCAAAAACATCAAGCAGATGAAGAAGCAATCTGTCCCATACCCTATCTTTAGCTTCGTAGATGTTAAATAATTTCTTTTTTTCTTTTTTCAATCACATTTATTAATGTAGTTGTGCTAATTTTTAATATAAATAATATTCTATCTTCTAGTGAGCTTAAAATTAAACCTTTACTACTTGAATTTTAATTAAAATAATAACTATTTTTATTTTTATAAAAAACAAAACATAAACCTTTAAAGGCCTGGATTCTAATTAAAATAATTATTATTATTTATTTTATAAAAACGAAACATAAACCTTTACTGACTGAATTTTTAATTAAAAATAATTATTATATTTATTTTATAAAAACAAAGCATAAACCTTTAGTGACCGAATTTTAATTATAAATAATTTATTATTTTTATTTATAAAAACAAAGCATAAACATTTACTGACTGAATTTTAATTAAAATAATAATTATTTTTATTTTATAAAAACTAAGGATATTGTAATGGTCGGTGTAATAGGAGCTTTAACTATTCTATATCTAGTTACTAAAAGTATTTATCTTTTTTCCGCAGAGGTAGTAACCTTGCCCCATTAGACGCAAAAGCTACTATTCTTAATTTCCACTGAAAAGAAATTGAAGAAAATGATTCTAACTTGGCTTGAAAATAAAATAAAACGGTGCCCGTAAAAATAAATAAATAATACATACATATTCTTCGGAGAATTGGATTTGGAATATTAACAAGGACGGAACGGAAAAATAGGTGTAACGTGTGAGGGAGTTTTGACAAATGCTTTTGAAGAGTGTTTGTAAGTGTAAAATGGTCATTCTAGTGCTTCAACCGAGAGATAGTTTTTGCATATCCTTTATAAGATACCCTGCTTTTTTTTAAAAGTTTAGTATTTCCGAATGTTTTATATTAGGTAGGTTAAACATTGGTATGTTTTTTTTAAATTTTAGTAATGGAAATATTAGATATTATTGGTTTTGGGATTTAATTATGGATTTAATTTTGTTACGAAAGTTAATTATTTATGACCATGTCTATGAAAGGTAGTCGTAACTTACTAATTTTCATGAGTTTTGAATAGTCTACTTGGCACTCATTGCATCCCCCGATGCTCAAAAGGGTGAAGAAGTGAGATTGAAACTAGTGAAATGAATCACATAGCCTCAATCATCACTTTCGGGGCTTGCATCCAGTAACCAAGGCTTCCCGGGAGGTCACCTATCCAGTAACCAAGGCTTCCCGGGAGGTCACCTATCCCAGATCGCTTCTGCCCTCCCTATCCTAAATCGCTTCTGCCTCAAGCGAGCTTAATTATTGTTTTTATTTTTTATATATAAATATGTAATATTATATTAATTAAGTATTTAATCTAATAATAATTTTAAAATTAAATTATTATTATTATTTAATATAATTTAAATTTTAAAATTATGAAAAAATATATAATTTATATAAAAAAATATATTTAAAAACTTAAAATTCATAATTATTTTGTTAGTGTGAGGTTATCTTTCTTACATTCAGACAGCCAAATAGAAGAGGAAGAGGAAAAGGTAAAATATGAAAATGGAAAGTAATTGAAAAATTAATTGAAATTGTCCACCGGGTTTTGGATAGACATGATTGGGTGTTTTGTTAAGACAGCCAAATAGAAGAGGAAGAGGAAAAGGTAAAATATGAAAATGGAAAGTAATTGAAAAATTAATTGAAATTGTCCACCGGGTTTTGGATAGACATGATTGGGTGTTTTGTTAAGACATTTTTTTGATGTGAAGTCAACGTTCGCACTAGGAATGATATATTGGGTTTTGGATAGACATGATTGGGTGTTTTGTTAAGACATTTTTTTGATGTGAAGTCCACTAGGAATGATATATTGGAGCGACCAAACTTACCAAAAAAAATTCATCAAATTTATATTGTTATTGTACTTGGAAATTTAAAATTTTATATTTATGGCGAAAGAAATTATATGATTTTATATTAAAAATTAATTAATTATATTAAAAATTTGAAAATTAAAAAAGAAATGAAATATAAAAAAATAAAAATAAAATACAATTTATATATTTTAAATTATATATTTATATAAAGAAACTATATAATTTTATATAAAATTAGTATAGCTATATTTTAAATTTAGATATCAAATATTTCAATAGGCAAAGTTTAGATTTACACTTTTAAAGATTTGATTTTTTTTAGATTTTGGTAGATGTATAATTAAAATAGATTTATGTTGGTTTTGAGCAACATATTAATCAAATGTCTTAAATATAATTTCTTTTTTATATAGAGTAGTCTAATGAAGCCACTATTTTACTCAAAAAATAGTGAAAATTCTGACAATGTTCAAAATCCGATAAAAATATTTGAAAATTCCAAAACTTCAAAATTTTAAACACCTACCACATTTTCAAAAATACACTTTAAAAAAACTATTTACACACTAAAAACAACTTTCCAAATAAAATGATGACCTTACTCGACAAAACAATTTTATTTCATTTTCGCTTGCTTTACTAACTTTTGGAATATATGTGACAATTAAAATAAATTTGAATGCAGGGATAACAACTTATTCGAAATTCTTATACACAAATTCTCTTAAATTTATTGATAAGTCTGAGGAGGTGTGCTGACAAAGTTCACATGAAATGTATATTGACTTTCGGAATTATTATACATTGTGCATCTACAATACCTTTTCTTAAATTTATTGATAAGTCTCACGAGGTGTGCCGACAAAGTTCATAATGAAATAAGTTTAATATAATTTATATTTGAAAAAGTTTTATTTTCAAATTTTATTATATTTTTCAAATTTTTATTTATTATATCATCTGGTACTTAAATTATAGTTTATATTTTTATTTTAAGAAATGATATTGGAGCATTATTGGGTTGTGATTATAGGTTATAATTTTATTTTAAGAAATGATATCGGAGCATTTGTTGGGTTGTGAGTGGGGAAATGTTATTTAGTTCGAAAGATTTTTTAGTTGGAGAGTTTTTGAGTGTCTCTGTGGTTTTTTCTTTTATCTAAGCCCTTCAAAGAGGTCCTTTCTATTTTGGTGTGGATCTCGTTATCTTTGAATTTGGTAATTCCTCTCTTTCTTTATTAGGTAGGGTCTTGAAGCTTAGGGATATTTCTTTTCTTTTCTTTTTGGTTTATCTTCTTCCTCCCCTCTAACCCCCTCCCAAGTCAGTTTAATGGTGTAGCTTGGGCCTTTCCAAGATGCCTTGTTCCATATGAAAAATCTAGTACAATTGTGGTCGAGGGGTGGCTCCCAGTGCACCTTTTGTTTGGGGATGGATTTGGCTCCCAGTGCACCTTTTGTTTGGGGATGGATTTGGCTCTTTTCTGCTTGGCGAAATTGAGTTGGACACGAGCCTTTGCTCAATTGCAATAGAAAATATTGCAACTTCAACTACAACATAATCAAATTCAAATTATCTTCTTTGAGTGTAATTACAAAATTATTGGTAGAACACATCGTTAAAATGTAGGCTATTGGGGATGAGTCAGAATCTCTTCGCCAACAATTGTGCACTGCACTCCTCTTTTTTAGCTATGGGGTGTCTTACAAATTTAAATACTATTCCTTCAGAAGAATCTAATTAAGGCCACTATGTTGGCCCTTCTCCTTCTCTTACTTAGAATGCAATTTAAATGTATTAAGTTCTTAGAGGTTTTCTAGAATACTAATTAAGAACTTTGAATGTGATTGTAGTTTAAGGAGAGCAAAAACCCCCTTTTATATTTTGTAATTTTGATGTATATATGATGGTGTCTCCAAACATATATTTTCCGAATAATATAAATATTTCAATTTTGATTTTAGAAAATATAATTTAAAAAATTCTATAATTTTTATTATAAAATTAAAGTACCATTAATTCATTTATTGTAAAAAGAAATATTAAATTTATAAGTTATATGGTAAATGCTGTTAAATTTCTTTTTAAAAGTAATAATTAAGTGTAAATAAAAATTATTAAATTTTATAAATTATATGGTAAATGCTGTTAAATTTCTTTTAAAAGTATAAAATTAATGTAAAACCAATTTAATTTTGAGAGAAATTAAATTTCACAAAGTGTAGCTTTTTCGGACAACTTTATATTTTTTTAAAAAATGTTTATACAAATAAATTTAATTTCCTTTAAAACTTATATAAAATTAAAGTAAATAAATTTATATATTTTTAAATTAATAAATAATAAAAAAAATTAACAAACCACTACTTACAACAACATAATCTTCTGAACACAAATCAATAAAAGTAAATAAAATAATTTAAAATAATATTTATGAATTGACAATGCTAATTTGGGGGCAAGGTTAACCTCTTGGTTCTGCCTGCCTCTGTTTCTAAACTAAGGCAAATTATGGAACTTGATCCAAAAAATAATGATATACAACCAGCTTGACATTCCTAAACTTTCCTAAAAGTTTTATTCCTACTGCAACTTCAAATATTTTGAAGTAGTTGGCGCTCCATCAATAATTACCAATCTGTTTCAAACTGTTCTCCATTCATTCAATTTGAAGATTGAGGGAATGCTGGACATCTCCCACATGGAGAATATGTGAACCCAATGCCAATTTCTTGACACCAATCTCATCCACAATACTCAGATCTTTGCACACGTCAATGCTAAATTGCACTCTTTCGGTGGCTCCCGCCCCAACATGAACCTTTCTGAAGTCCATGAGACTCTTCTGAGGAGACCTGTGAATTGTAGGAGGACTGAAGAACAAAAGAACAGCATGCCCACCATCTCTGTTGCCTGTGTTATGCACATCCATATGAATATCAAAGAGCAATCCCTGGCACTTGGTGTTTTCCACATGGACAGAAGTGCAGGAATTGTTTGTTCCATTGTATGGCATAAGTGGGCTTTCATAGAGGGACAATGAAACCAGCTCTGGTGCATTGACCAGAGTATGGGAGAATGTTGTGTAGCTCAATCCATAGCCAAATGGGTAAACTGTTCTCCCTGTGTAAAATCTGTAAGTTCGTCCTGGGTAACCAGTTGCTAGATCAGGGCGCATGTTCATGTTTGTCATGGGTGCTTTTGCAACGAAATCTTGTGGATACCATGTTACAGGCAATCTCCCACCTGTGTGCAATTCAAGTAGGAATTTGATCATTTGTACTTTTTCATGTCAATGCGTGGTGTCAAAACATTGAGATTGGCCGTTTAAAAAATTCGATACTTTTTGATATACCAGGTTAAGATAAATCTATGCGGGTATAAATTTAACATGGAATTTGTTAAATTTTAATAAGATAGATTAATCTAGAATACCATAGAAAAAACCATGAATGTCCATAAACATAAACCAAACCAATTTTAATAAGATACATTAATCAAACCATGAATGTCCATAAACATAAACCAAACCAATAACTCCCGGTCAAGTTTACTCAAACAAATTTTAAGACCTATAAATGTACCTACCTGGATTGTGATGGCCATAGATTATATCAGCCAATGCATCTCCTCCAGCTTCTCCTGGATATCCCACCCACAGAATGCTGGATATCTTGCTGTTATATTTGGCAAATGAAATGTCCATTGGTCCCCCTGACATCACTACAAGTATCACTGGTCCTCTTGAGAAAGCTGCTGTTTCTATTACCATTTGTTGTTGCTCTCCGGGCAACAAGAGATTCACTCTGTCAAGCGCTTCTGCTTCTATTGATTGGTCTGCTCCTACAATTATCACAGTGGCATCGGCTCGAGATGCTGCCTGTGCAGCTGCGTGAATGAGCGGAAGATTTCTATTGCAGGCTACATTTTCACAGCCTGGTTTATATATAGTTGCTGTGTATTTACCTAGAGCATGTAGAGGTGTTGAATATCTGCATGGTATACCTGCAGACATGGTAGCTCTTAGGAGGAGATCTGGACAGTGTACACCAGTACCTCAATTGCCATGATGAAAATCAAGAAGTGGATCCAACATCAACCTCTCTAAGCAACCACATTGAGAATGTGGGTGACGTTAAGGTTTAACAGTTTAGCCAGCTTAAAATCAAAATCTTACTAAATTGAATAGCTGGGATACTGGGAACTTTTGAATTTAAGTGTTGATATTACCTGCATAATTGCCAATCATGGCATTGGTGGCATCTGCATTGGGTCCAATGACAGCCAAGGATCTGATTCTGGTGGCTGATAATGGCAATACTCTATTGTTATTTTTCAGCAAAACTATCCCCTGTCTTGCAGCCTCCAGTGCCAGTTGCTGATGCTGGTTAGTACAAATGTCCCGAGGTCCAAGATTACCATAGTGCTGCATTGCTGGATTGCCATCAAATAATCCCAAGCGCATTTGAACAGTCAAAGAATGGGATAAAGCCTCGTCTATTAAGGATTCCCTCAGCTTCCCAACTCTCACTGCTGCTTCTGCATGATCCCCAAGGAAGGTTCCACAGTTGATGTCCAACCCTGTTAATCATCCACAAACCATAGTTGAATATACAAGAATTTATTCTTTACAAATCAATATTACAGCAGCACATTTTGCTATCTCACCAGCCTGTATGGCATCAGCTACTGCTCTCTCAGGAGTTGAAGTCCAGTGCTGAGTGTTGTACAAAACATCTACAGAATCACAGTCTGATGCAATGTATCTACACAATCCAATTGAAGAAAAAACTAAGCTACCTTGACAGCTGGAAAAAAACACAAATTACTTTCTAACCGAAACTGTGCCTCATCAAGCAATTTCTATGGAGCTAAAGACTAGCATTCACTAGCCAGTAAGTTACCCATTCAATCCCCATTCTCCCCTGATAACCCCATTGAGAAGCTTTGGGTCTGCACATGATGGAACTCCATTAACTTTGTTGTAAGAACACATGACACTTGCAACATGACCGTCAATCACACAGCTCTTAAACGGTGGGTTATATGTGTCCTCCAGGTCCTGTTGTGAAACCTGCAATTTTCAATTGCAGCTTTTAGATCAAAACACCACCCAGGATAATAGACCATATAGCAAATTTATACATGAAATCTGAGTTAGCATTCTTACATAATCTATGTAATCAACTAGTATACCTTGGCATCGAAATGGAAGCGATCTACACCATTCCAGTTATCCAAATCATAAGCAGTATAATGTTTGCAGCAAGCAGCGACCTTCAATCTGTTAGGATTTCTACCATCTGGTGACTGTAATCCTCTTACGTAGTAGGTTGCATATTTACTAGAAAGCAAAGGATCCTCTCCTGGAGTTTCTTGACCTCGTCCCCATCTGGGGTCACGAAATATATTCACATTAGGGCTCCAATATGTTAAACCAGCTAATCCTGCATTATACATTGCACGAGCTTCTGTTGATACCGCCTGCACATGAAATACTAGTTAGAGTAGACATTAGATTTATTCCATGCTATAATAGACTGGTTATACTCAATTAGTAAACTGCAAACGTAATGGAAAATGCCTGAAAATTGAAAATCCCAAATACAAATCCAGTGGGCTATCGCAAATTATATAATTCTCTCATAAATTGATTCATTTTATGCAGCAGCTACCTAGTCCCAAGCTCAAAAGGATGCTGCATTCAAATTAGCAATTAGCAGAACTGCATAGTACTAAAATAATGTCACATCAATACCAATATCAAAGTCAAATTGCACGACACCATTGAAACCATCACAAAATGTACTCTCATACTATACTGCTAACCTTATGAATAGGCAACAGAATAGTGCAAAGAGTCTAAATTATATGACGATATAGAAACCATATAAAATAATCCTCCAACTTTATCTTAATTCACTGTACTCCATAGTCGTGCAGTCTTAGTGGAGCACAGAAGAAAACCAGTCTACGGCTCCAACTGACTAATACTATGAGAATTATCTAAATGATGGGAAACGTATGATTGTACCAGTCAACTCCCTGTAAATTGAATGTTATTTCTGCAACAAATTGCAAGACCATATACAAAATTGAATTTCAAACAGAAAGAAAAGTAAAAGGCATGGTGAAATATTTAAGTATCCAAGGCATTGGATATATGGGGAATGAGAAATGCTTCATTGCCTGTCCTATAGCTTCCCAGAGGGCGGGATTGAATGAAGCTGCAGTGAGAATAACTTGGGGAAAACTAGTAGCAGCAGGAACAGAGCGGGGATCAAAGTGAGTTCCGGGGCCAACATTTGAGACCCCATGTAAGGCTTCTGACCACCATTCATAGACTGGGATTCCGAGCCTCGAAACTGCACCTGACCTGCTCACCAAGTGCTGAGCCTTCTCCTTCAGTGTGAGGCGCCCAATGAGGTCATTAACTCTATCTTTGATGGGCAAAGTTGTACTACAGAATGGATAATTTGCAGCATTTGGAATCCTACTGTCACAGGGAAACATGGGCTGACCATGAATCCCACAACACAGAAACAACATCCATAATAACAGATCTGCAATTGCAATTGCAAGTGGCCCCATGAGATATTGGATCTGCAATGCTAAATATTTCAGAGTGTTTCAGGCTCTGAAACTTAGCATGATGCTGCACTGTTGAGAGTGTTGAAGGTGGCAGCAACCATTTATAGATTTTGTGGCTGGAATGAACATTACTAGTATATGGATTAGCCAGATGTGTAAATGTGAAACTGAATAAGTAACTAGGATAAAGCCTCGTCAGGTTATTTCAGCAAAGTATCATATCTCCAAAGTTAATGAGAATGGATACCTGGCCAAAAAATTACCCTGGTTAAGAATCCATATCCTATAGTTAAAAGTTTTGAGTAAAGATGATCAATAGGCCAATGCAATGATGAAAAGGATTTGGACAGTGGGAATAACATGAGAATTCCATCTGTACTATTTGTACAAGTTCGATTCAAAAGTTTGTTCTTAAAGTATCTGCCATTGTGTGGATAAATGAGATGACGTAAAACCATTTCTTGTGTGTGGTTACTATTTTACAGGTTATTGGTTCAATTCCTGTCGGTCGGAGGTTGAGTGTAATAGTCAAAAGTCCAGGAAGAATTCTCATATAAGTTTAAAGGTTTAAAAGTCCAGGAGGAATTCTCACATAAGTTTAAAGGTCGGAGGTTGAGTGTAATAGTTAAAAGTCCAGGAAGAATTCTCATATAAGTTTAAAGTTCATGATGATAAAATAAGTTATTTCTTTTTAATCATGGTGGATCGGTAGTGCTATGGGCGGCTGGCCAGGATCAAACCTATGCAGTTGTCTATAATGCGATTTTTTGAAAGTTTTCCGGTAGGTTTTTCTTGTCAAATTCCGGCAGTAATTTATTGGAATCTCAAGTTTGATAGCTAGTTTCTGCGCAATCAAAGCGTCCCAAGGGTTTTTCAGAGTGCTAGCTAGTTTCTGCGCAATCAAAGCGTCCCAAGGGTTTTTCAGAGTGCGGAATCCAAATATGCAGTTAAAAAACCATTTTAACGCAACAAATCAAGATTTAACCTCAATTTCTTCCGCTGGATTCCATCACCAAAATCTCCAATTCCATCACCAAAATCTCCAAAAAATCATATTATAGACAACTCCCAAACCTATACCACCAACATTAGATTCCATATTATGTGTTTTTATCAAAAACAGTGTAAGTGTTTAGGGTCGCTTATTCTTTAGTTTCATCGCAACAGACTCACCATGTTATTAATGAGAAAAAGACCTTAATTAAGGTTAATTATTTGGCTTTCCCTTATTTAAAAGAATTCTTAAAATTTTAAAGCATAATGTTTAGAAAGTAAAAAGCCAAGATTTATTTAATTCTTACTAGTTTTGCTGGTAACAGTGATCTTTTATAAAATTTCATTTTTGACAACTTTTAAATGTTAAATTTCATTTTAAACTTTTAAATGTTATAATAATCGTGGAATTATGATGTGTATTTGTACTCTCGTTAATTGGAATGGGTGTAAAGGTGATAAACATGTATAGTTAATGATTTTGTTAAAATGTTTGGAATTATGAAAATATTATTTTTGAAAATGCACTGCTACATTATATAAATTAGTGAACAAAAAAATGTATAGTAGATGATATATATAGATAGATATATCTATCTATATATATATATAAATCAGATATATATGTTTTTAAAATAATTATGTTAAAGTTTGTAATATTTAAATAATTTTTTAATATGGTTATAATACATTTTTTGTTGATGAGAAATTTAATAAAATGATGAGGATAATGTTGATTAATGTTTATTGAGATCAGAATTGGTTTATCTAACTTTAAGAGGGGTAAGATATTACTTAAATATTTTTAGAATTTTATTTATGTGCCTACAAAGTATTATCATAATTTTGATGATTTAGGAACTTAGGAAGGTCTTTATTGTGATAGGTATTTTGAAATCGTAATCTAATTTGGGTATATGTAGGGTACCCTAGGAGAAAGTGCTTTTCATCTTAAACCCTCTTGGTGTCACGGAGATGACAATTTCTCACAACCCATTGTGTTTTAGGAAATGTTCAACACCCACTTTCCCTACGTAGCACATTGAAGTTGGCTTTAATTTTAGCAATGTTGATTTTCTTCTTTACACTAGTCAAAACTAAGAGATATTTTTGATCTTCTAGATTAGGGTTGATCACTTCCTTGTAGTGTCTTAGCTTCTTTTTTCTTCTAGTTCTTTACTTTTTTGGACAAGAACTAGGAGATATTTATTATAGAAAAAGTTGCATCTAGATGATGCATTCAAAAAATTACATCTTTGACAACAATCAACTGTAATTTCTAATAAGAGTCTTAGCAGTACATATATGAAGGAAAACGATACTTCCAAAATGAAGTTGACTTTATAGTCATTGTAATAGATACCTAAGATAAGGATAACAAAACACAATGTATAAAATTTGTGGGAGAGAGAAGCACTCCATGCATGGTAACTAATCTAAGAGTCTCCAAAGCCAAGGGTATTCATGTCTGGGAGGAGATAGTGTAATGAAATCATTGGAGATGTCCTTAGTGTCTTGAAGGAGAGTGATATTACAAGCTTACTAGTTTTTGAGTCCTAAATTTATCTTGTTAGGAGTGTAGGGATCACATTCATCCTATAAATGTTGAAGCGCTTGGTGATGTGCTAAGATCTCCAAGGAGATCTCAACCTGAACAAAAAAGTTGGAAATGAAAATATGAAGTTGATAGTACGAGGAATGAAATTCTTGAAATTTATCCTAGAGTTGTTGTAAAATTGTCCATTTTTATGCGCCCCCCCCCCCCCCCCCCCCTCCCCCCCCCCACTTATCCGTGGGTATGATGAAAGGAGAACATTTCTTTAGAAATTGAACCCAAGAAGGTGTTGCAGGTGAGTTTGTGTCTAAGAGGTGAAGAGACTAGCTAGAATTCAAAATGAATATAACCACCCTTCCCCACATTTACTCGCTTTTACAAGCCCTTCGAGTAAATGTGAAGTAGGGTGCTACTTTGACATGACCCAACCTCCAAGTTCCAGATATAGAAGTGGGGCCAACAATCCCAAAACTTTATTAACACCCCTCAGAGACCCCAAACACTAAGAGGGTTGCAAATCACCCCAGGTGGTCAATCCTTGAGCTGGACCCATTTTTCACTGACCTAGATCCATAAATTCATCCTTGACACAACTTCCATGTAGTTATGAGGCTATAATCACACTCACAGGCTTGCCTCCATGTAGTTATGGCCCAAAATCTCTAGTTATATGCCTGCGGTTTCGAGATCAGAGCCACCTTTTTATGCTCGTCTCTAGACCACTACCCAAAGCTACATGTAACTTTCCAGAATCATAAATAAAATGCTAACAATGTTAATCATTTAAAACTTTTACATGAACTTGACCTAACCATGCCTAACCATGACAGGAATTTTGTCAAACATATGACAAACATAGAAGCTACAAGTCATGAATGCATATATGATCTTATGAGTCTAAACTTCATCTGAGAATCACTAAGAAGGTCTGATGCCCTCTCACAATAGTTGCAATAAGAATTATTAACCCATGCATTCATCAACCATTCATTAGCGTATCAATTCATGAACAATAGCCACAACTAGAACATATTATAGAATCATGCTTATAACCAACATATAACCATAATATTAACCATGATAGAGCAACCATCAAATAATCATAATAACAAGTACAAGTGCTCATAGATTACAACCAGAAAATAGCTCTTATTAACATATGCAAAATCTAACCAAGTCAGAAACTTCCACGCACCACTCGACCATAGATTGGGCTGAACAAAATCTTTCTTTCAACCAATCACCCTTGTGCCATATTCCAAGCATGAATGTGCGATATCATGGGATAAACCAAGTCATAAATAACCAAGTGAACCATAGGTTAAACCACCTCCACCCTCAAACTACTATGATCTCACCTAAACTGGTCCCGAGGTCATAAAACCAAACAAAGATTGGATGCCTCATAATTGTTTCACCATATCTTGAGGAATTTTCCTATGTCTACCCACTTATTGAGGGATTCCTGGAGAAAACCATCTCCACCCCCAACCCTTGGGATTTTTCTCGAGACCACCTCACTCAGTTCAAAAACCTTCTGACAATCCCAAGCTCAACTAGAAATGAATCCCATCTCACCATGGCTATCGAAGAAATGGCAAGACAAGGTTGAAACCACTATCAAATCAAGACAAAATCATGCCAATGCCAATAAATGAACCAAATAAATATGTACCATGCATTCAAACCTCAGCTAGGAAATCACATATGCAACCTATTCCCTGCAACATCCTCTTGTGAAAACCATCGATCCAACCTTTTCCTTGCTTTCCTTCGCTTTCCTTGACTTGTCCTTTCCTTTACTTTCTTTTCCTTTGCTTGCTTGCTTTCTCTTCTTGGAGATCTCTCTCTCTTTTCACTTCACCCAAACTAAAATTGACGAAAGTTGAGCGAAAAAAAGGCATGAACTGATTCTTTGAGGCCTTTTTATTATTGATGTCTCCATTTTTTTCATTTTCCTTCATTTTTTCTCTAATTTCCTGTTGATGCCTCGAAAATCGCTACAACAACATTGGGGAAACCACCCGGTCTGGACCTTAGTACAACTCCTTTTTCATTTGGGATAGTGGCTCCGACTGGGGATAATGGGACTAGTTTCCCAGCAATAGATAAAATGGGATGAGTGAATGCTTTATAAATAACACTAGTGATAGGCAAAAGACTAATACTATTAAAAAAATATAAATAAATGAAACTATCCCGGGAATCTATTGAGCTCTAAAGCGTAGCTTTTGATGCTCTATATCTCAAAGATAAACATATAGATGTCTGTATCCTTAAGACATAGATATTGAATTATTTAGGATTGCTGTGCTTAAATAGTTAAGCGCAGCGATTTAAAGCGATATTAATACACTTTGCACATTTATATCATCAACATATACATGATTAAAAGTAAAGGCATATCATATAAACACCCAATAGTGGAATGAACAAGATTTGCCGTTATAACGCATGCATACAATCAATGATAGCAAGATAATTACATAACAATTCATATACACAGAATGACTTCAGACAAAGATAGAAGTACCATTTGAGCTGTAGGCCAATCCCATATATCAATCGCTATGTGTGGCTTTTCCCTTAACGCATAAACATTCCTCAATCAATGACCATAGTGCACAATTGTATCAAGAAATTTCTTCATTAAAGTAAAAGCGACTGGTCGAGTTTCATAAAAGAATAAAGGCTGAAGCACAATAGTGCAAACTTCAGTCTGTTAAGTCTATTACAAAATTTTACGACCCTTTCTAAAGACATGAAAGGGTCTATAAATACTATGCTAATCTAAATATCTACAAAACAGAAATGCTAACTAAGCTGATATCAATAACTTTTTGTTGCTATTTCTGCTGGCGATCTAAGGAGCTGGAGGATGATTCATTCTGTCGGCTGCTTTCCCTTGAATCTGAGCTGATTAATGGCAAGCATTGGCTCAATTTCAGGAGGTTTGTTGAGCCTCGAACTGAGCTGGGCAGCGTAGGTGGCGTCTTGGATGTCGGGGATCATACATTGGATGGCATCTGTTAAACACTTGAG
>APFE030807058.1:47659-72979 GCA_000404065.3 Pinus taeda | reverse complement strand
GACTCCTAAATATAGAAAGGAGGTTGTTTCATTTGAATCATCCAATAATTGTTCATTTATGTAATGTAAAGGAGGTTTCCCCCTCGAAGAGGCTAAATTCTAAGGCATTGATCTATCTTTTTGTGAGCTGGTTTCATAACAGAGAGATTTCAAAAAATAATGCAAAAAATGGTATACATGACTGTTTGCAAGCATAGAGGCGTGTACACGTGCTTTTGATAAAGGAAACTCGCGTATACGCGGGTTCACTTCACGAAAACTAGTGTGTGTACGCTACTGTAAACAAACTAAAGTGCGTATACAAAACTTTGCAAGAAAAATAAAAAACAAAGCCAAATCAAAGAGATCAAACTTAAGGTCTGAGATTCTATTGGATAAAATAATACTGTCACAGCAAGCAAACCAAGAACTGAGCCCTGATTGACACTAAACAACCCGAATTAGGAATAACAAGATTATTTTCCCCAGTGGAGTTGCCAATTATGTTACAGGAGTAAGTACCCTAGGGCTTTGGGTTGGAACCCCAACAGAGCAAGAGAAAACTACAGTAAGAAACACTCATACAACTCAGGAAAAATGCTTAAATAAACAAACTATGTGAGAGCAACCGTACCCAGATGTCCTTCGTTCGGGTAGATCCCGTAAGGTTCAGACCCTCTGCAACTCCTGATGTTCTCCAAACCTGAAAATTATTCAATTCGAACATACATGTTTAATATAGATAAAGCATTTTAATGAAACTAACTTTATATCATATAAGCAAATGATTAGTTATACATCAAAATAGCATTCATATATGAGTTACAATAGTATTTGATGCATAAACACAGTTAATCTTGGAAACAAGACAACACTTCTTTTTATTGTAGAAAGCTATAACTAACATGGAGAGAATTCACCTGAGTCTTCTTCTTCCGGCTCCAAGTGGAACCGTCCTCCAGATCCGTCCAGTCCCAATCTTCAACAACCTCCTTCCATGATATCTCAATCAAGAGAGAGAATATCAACAATCAAGGAAACAAGGGTTTCCTGAAACTTGGGGAAGTGCTTGAAGCACAGGGATACTTTAGACTCAGTCAGGGATAATCTCAATATAATAACTCTATCTCTTCTCCTCCTTAAGGCCTTCCCATAGAAGTCTATTTATACTCCTCCCAATTAGTTTTTTAGTTGGGAAATAGTTGGGCCGTGGGCAATAGGAGGTAATCAACAGGTAAAAATTGTGAACTCCACCAATAATTAGGGAAATTTAATTTTTTTTAAGTGTTTTAACACATATATGCGGGCTGGGTATTGACTAACCCGGGTGTACACGTTTTTATCTCAGGGAAAAGTACCGTACATGGAATAAAACATTGTCTTTAAAATATTTGGACCAAGTCTGGAAGGAGCGGTTGCCCTAGGCCATAAACCAAGCATCACATATACCAAGGGTGGTAAATGGTGCTATAACACAAGTTTGTGATTAAAAATCCTTTAAAATCATTCAAGAAGTCTCCACCTTCTTTATCTCCTCCTTCTTCACCCCCACATACTAATTCTCCCCCTCTTTCACCATCTCCCTCTTCCTTATCATCATTCTCACAAACATCCCATTCATCATCCTCTACTATGGCATTCCAACTCATTGTATAGGCAAGATATGTAGATTTAGTTTTACCTCCAGTCCTTGACACTTTCCCAAATGGATATTTAAAGCACCTTCCTAGATATAATGGAGAAACAGGTCCCTCAGCTGAGGATCACCTTCAAGCCTTTCTAGACTTTGTAGATAACATGAACATAGAACAAGAAAATGTTTACATGAGGTTGTTTGTTTAGTCTCTTGAGGGATATGTGAGGACTTGGTTTAGGCAGTTACCTACAAATTCCATTTGAAATTTAGAAGAATTAACAAATATATTCAAAAATCAATGGGGAGTGAAGAAAGATGCTCTTTACTTTTTAATTGAGTTTAAAGAACTTAAAATAAACTTTGGTGAACCTATCTCTGATTTTATCAAAAGGTTCAACAAACTTTATCATAAGATGCCCCCTGATTGCAAACCACCTGTAGTAGCAGCTAAATCTAGGTTTTCAAAATCTTTTGATGATGATTTTGTTGTGATGTTAAGAGAAAGGACTTCAAGGACTCTTGAAGACATGCAAAATAATGCTATAGAGGTGGAAGAAAATAGGTCTACCTCAACCACTTTAAAATCTATAGAGGAAAAAACCTGAAGAAAACTTAAGTCAAGTCAAGAGGCCTCAACTTCCTCTAAGAATAAAAGTGAAGACTCTAAAATAGATGAAACAACTTCACTTCTTAGAAATCCATTCAATAGAATTTCCAAGATTGAAACTCAACCTAGAACAATTCAAGAAATAGTCACTCAACCCCAAAATCAAAATCAAGGTCAACACAAAGTAAATCCACCATTACAAATTCTTCAAAGGCCTAGTAATGATCAATAGGTTCCAACTCCTTTATTAATAGATGCTAAATAGCCTGATGACAACACTATGACTAGAACTGAAGATATTAATAATATGGATACCTCTTTTGGTCAGACTGTTATAATTCCTCTCTCACAAAAAAAGTAGGTTCAACAATATCAATACTCCTCACAGGCTTCCAAATACCATGCCTTTTCTGAATTCCTAATTGCAGAACTAAACAAAAGTTATTATCTTAGGCCCATACCTAGTCCTGGAAGACCCCTAAAGGAACCTCCAACAATTGAACCTTATACCAAAGCTGCTGAAACTTAAACAACTATTATTTGACCATTAAATCAGTCAATTGATACCTCTCAAACTGAAAAAAAATAAATAAATAATAATTAAAATTAAATTAAATAATATAGTATATATAATATATATATATTATATATATATATAATATATATATATATATATATATATATATATATATATTATATTATATATAAAAATTGTTTTAACTGCATTTAATGTTGAAAAGGAGTTAGAACGAGTTAAAATCCCAATACCACTTTCAGAACTTTCCAAAAACCCTGGATATAAAAATTGAGTCTCCAAATGGATAAAAAAATACCTTGATTGATGCTAAGAGTGATATCGTTAGTCTTCAATATGAAAAACCAGAAGTTGTTTTTGGTCCTAGCTCAGATATGGTAGATGAAATAGTAACCCCTTTCTATGTGACTCTTAAAACAAATGATTCTATGTTATTCAATTGTATGCTTGATTTTGGAGCATCACATAATCTTATGCCAAAAACTATCATGGATCATTTAAATCTTGACATAACTAGATCCTATCATGATTTGCACACCTTTGATTACAAAAGGGTGCCTTGTCTAGGATTGATTAAAGATTTAGTGGTCACTCTCGCCCAAATCCCAATAAAGAGTGTAGTGTTAGATATAGTTGTCACTGATACCCCTCCCAAATTTGGAATGCTCCTTTAAAGGTCTTGTTGTGACAAATCAGGGGGAACTCTTCAGATGGACATGTCTTATGCCACTATTCTAGTTTATGGGGGAGAGAAACTAAGGTTGTATAGAGAGTTCAGATTTGTGCACATTGTTTGCAAAATAGATCAACCAAGAAACCATCCCATATATGCAATTGATCAAGATTTTGGTTGTTTCCAACTTTATTCAAACCAAACACATGAAACTCAAGAAAAAATTGAAGATGTAATTGAAAGACTGTACCAAATCAAACTGATGTCTGGAAGCTATTCTTTGATGGCTCTTGTACAAAATATGGAGCAGGAGCCAGGGTAGTATTAATCTCACCGGAAAAAGAAAATATTACAAAATCATGCAAACCTGATTTTGAAGTTACAAATAACATGGCTGAATATGAAGCTTTCCTTTTAGGACTACAATTAGCCAAGAGCTTAAAGGTTCATTGTTAAACAAATAAGAAATCTTTGCCAGAAAAAACATCCTAGGCTTAGATCTTACTGAAATGAGGTTTTGGATTCAATTGAAAATTTCTTCAACACTTTTAATTTGACTTATATCCCAAGGGATCAGAATATTCATGCAAATTCCCTAGTTTTTTCTGCTAGTTCATTTAAAATCCCTGATCAAACTAGTGAGATTTATCAAATACAAGTCAAATATAGGCCACCCATCCCAGATAACCTAAAATACAAGCAGTTTTTTGAAGATGATTAACAGTTAAAATCGTTTCTATAAGTTATAAATGAATTCTCAGTTCTACAAATTGATGAAAATACAACAGAAACAATTGAGAATTCAAAGGAAAATGATAATTCAGATTTCAACTCAAAAATTTCCAATTGTGACATCATTCAGTTGTCTAACAATTTCATTCCCAAAGGAATTTTTTTCCCTTTGGAAAAGTCGTAATTTTCATTATGCAAAGAAAATTACATTTTGTAGATGCAAAAGCATATGTTGTATGTGAGGCATAGAGCCTATCAAGTATGTAGTATCAAAACATGGTGTACTCCGCACAAGGAGACAATGAACTGCCACTGTAGCTTCAAAAAATCTCTACACTTTTTTTTTTTTTAATTGTCATATATATGTTTGATAACATTAAGCATAAATAAAAATTATATAAACAACAAAAAGTATAGACAGGCTCCATCAGAGCTAGTTAATCTGTAAGGTCTATATAAGGTCTATGGTAGTTCTTATGGAAGGTACCATCCCTCTGCTCCTGGATCATCCAAGTCCCAATAGGCATGTGTGTTGCTTCCTTGGATAGGAGCTTGGCAGTTGTGTTTTGTTCCCTGTATATATGATGACAAACAAAAGTGTCAAAAAGATTGATGAGTCAGTGAATCTCATCCATAATATATCTCAGAAAATATGCATTGCAATTTGTAGTTTTGTTTATCCAATTTCAAACAATTTTTGAGTCCCAAAATAATTGTAAGTTCCTGCATTGTTTTTCTAGAGCACATTGTATGGTATATTTGGCCGTGATAAGTTCAACAAAAAAAATTTTACCCATCCCCAGTCCTATTTGTATTTTGAAGGAATGAGATTCATAAAGGTGTAGTATGGCAACCCACCCCCCCCCCACATAGCCAATATCCTGTGTTGAGCATCAAAGTAAGCCCAAGGATGTGTGTAATTTATGATTTCAGGGGTAATATGTCTGGGAGTGGAGTTTATTTCTTCCTTGGGAATGATATGGTAATATGATAGTATGCAGGCTGAGATAGTAGACCAATGTGGGGGAGAGATCTGAAAGATATAATGGTTGCAGGCAACCCAAATAGCCCAACAAGTGAGAATATGAATATTTTTGGCCTTTGGCGGGGAGGCAGCAGACCACAAACAACCCCATGCCTCTCGAACTGACGAAGCCTGCCAATGGGTGAGAGAGGGCAGGTGTGAGCAAATAGTAACCCATAGATCTTTGACAGTCATGCACATGAGGAAAAGATGATCAACATTCTCGCCACTGATCTTGCATAGACAACACCAGAAGGGTCCATGAAAAGATCTTTTGATTAAGTTTTCTCCTGTGGGCATCTTGTTCATTAGAATTGTCCACATGAGGAGCCTCGTCCTGGGTGGCGCTTTTAACTTCCATATACTACTCCACCAGGCTTCACATATTTGTGGTTATTTTAGAGTCCATTAATACTAGATAGCCTTCTTTGGTGAATAGCTCTTGTGCTTTGTTGGTGCCCATATTAGCTCGTCCGCTCCTTCCAGAATTCTGATGTGTGATTCAATAGAAGCATCTGTATATTCCTTCCAATGTTGTTGCCATGGTTGTGGAACCTGAAGTGCATGCCTAGATTTCCAGGCTTGCTGCGCAAATGTGGTGTTCTTTGTCCACAATATGACTGATATGAGTGATGCCCATGGCTGTGAGGTGGGTCTTTACCTCATCAGTAATCCTGTGTGTGTTTCCATATCCGATCCAGGGATCTACCCCTAATATTACTGATGCTCTGAAATGTATTCTCCGAGTGAGTCCATCCCAAATAAGAGACATTGATTGCAAAACTACCTTCCAGATGATTGATATGCCTGCAGAATTCCACTATGGTTGTCAGAGCCAATCCATGAGACTTTGTGAAGCAATATATTTAGAGATGGCTACCTTTGTCCACAAACTATTAGAGGTGATTAGCTGCCATCCTAGTTTGGCTATCAAGGCAGTAGATAATTTTTCTAGCCTTTTGATTCCCCCCCCCCCCCCCCCCCCATTTCTTTGGAAGAGCTAGAGATTCCCATTTTTCCCATGCAAAGATTTTCCCCTGCTGCTTTCCTTTCCACATGAATCTACAACAAATATTTTGTATTCTGGATAAGATATCCCCTAGTATCCATGCCAACAACATCCAATACACCAATGTAGCCTCCAAAATTTCTTTGATCAATATCAATCTGCCTGCTCGCGACAAATATTTGTGGTACCATATGTTGAGCCACTTTTCCATATTGGTAATAAGCCATATCTAGCCTACGATTTTGTAACCATGAGACTTTAATCTATAACCCAGATATTTTAGTCCCTCCTCCAGTTGCAAAAGTGTATAAGGGAATCTGATCAGGGAAAACTTCATCTCATTAGGAGAGCACCCAGTGGTTGTTATGGTGGACTTTGCATCATTAACAATCATGCCTGTGGCTGATAGGAATACAGAGAAAGTATTTTGTAGTGAGGTCAAGTCACCAATACTTCCATTGAGGAAGAGCAGAACATTGTCTACAAAGAGTAAGTGGGTCAAGGTGCACTTGTATGTGATATTGATACCTCTTATCCTTCCCCTTCGATGTTCCCATTTTAAGCATCTGCTGAGCCCCTCCATGATGAGTAAAAAGAGTAACAGTGACAGAGGGCACCCATGCCTGAGACCTCTCTTGGAATGAAAGAAAGGCGATGCCACCCCATTAATAAGGACACTGAATGTTACATTAGTAATGCAACTCGTAATCCATTTTATAAACTCGTAGGGAAAGCCTAGATGAGTTAGTAGATTTCTAATGTAGATCCAATTTACTCTGTCAAATGCTTTCAAGAGATGTACTTTTAAAATCATATCTTTTATTTTCTTTGACTAGATGGAATGTAGGATTTCTTGTGCGGTCCCAACAGCCTCATGGATTTTTCTGTCTTGCAGGAAGGTGAATTGTTCAGCTGAGATGTGGGTGGACAAGATTGGCCGAAGGCGGTTGGATAAGATCTTGGATATGATCTTGTAAATGCAATTGCACAAGGAGATGGGATGGAAGTCATTGAAGGTGGTGGGATTGTCAGATTTGGGAATGTGAGCGATGAAGGTGGATTTGAAAGTCTCATACATCTTTCCATTAGTTTGACAGTCCTCTGTGACTTTTAAGAGGTCCTCTCTGAGAGTATCGAAACAAGCCAGGCATAATTCCACATTCTATCCATCTGGGCCCATGCTTTTGTCTCATTTGAACCATTTTAAAGTGGCTTCGAGTTTCCCAAGTGTGACTTCCTTTGTTAGTTCCAAAGCATCATTCTGGTCGACAAACCTAGGAAACAATTGAGTTGTACGCATGACTTCTACTAGAGTAGTAGTTTGAGGGGCCTTGTAAATATGCTTGAAGTGAGATGTAGCCAGAGGAGCTAACCTCGGAAAGGTGTTCAGTGTTTCTCCCTACTCATTTGCTAGCTGCCATATTGTATTGACAACCTTGTGTCTGTTTGAAAATTTGTGGTAGAATTTTGTATTATCGTTCCCTTCCATAAGCCATATAGCTCTACTTCTTAGGCACAGACATTCTTCTCAATCATTTAGTATCTGACTCCTCTTGGTAAGTAGAGATGTAATCATGTCCTTGTGTTCTTGGGAGGAGTAAATCCCTCCATGTCCATTCTCAAAGACCTCTATCTCCTCTTCAGTAGCCTTGAGGATAAGATCCTCCTGCATTCGCTTCTTGTGTGCCCATATTTTGGATAGTTTTTTCAATTCTCTCAGGTTATGAGCGAAACCTTCTAAAATGTTCCCTCTGGCCTCTAAGGGATGGGCCTCCCAAAATTCAGTGACTAACCTGGTGTAGTTTGCATCTTTTAGCCAGGCAAAGTTAAATTTGAAGGGGCTCTAGGCCTCTTCATTCCTCCACTTATTTCCAGGTATATCGGTCTATGATAAGATACGCCCCCAGAACCGACTCACTATCTAATTCTATGTCCCATGTTCAACAAAAACTCCTTTATGAGGAACCGATCAAGCCTTATGGAAAGATTGTCCTCTCTGGTTCTGTTGTTCCTCCAAGTAGGTTGAATTTTGGTTGAAGGGATATCGATAAGGTTATGATCCTCTACAATGTTCTCAAAGAAATCCAAAAGGGTGTCCCTTTGAGCATTGTGACCCCATGATTCCACAAAACCCATGGAAAAATTTAGGTCTCCCCCCATAATGAGCTTGTCCTAGTGAAGAATGTGAGAGTTTAGCAGTCGATTCTAGTATTCTTCCCTAGTATGGAAGGGACCATAAATGTTAATGATCTTGATCTCTGATTCAAGTTCAAGATAGTAGATGTCCACCTCGATGTGCCCAGTGCTTCCCCATATGTTACAGATTCTAATGGAGTGGGAGTTTATCCCCAGGGCCAATCCCCCAGAGCGGCCATTTGCATCTAGAGAGTGAAAAGTCCACCCAGGAAGCCAAGATTCAAGCAGGTGTGTGATAACACTAGCCTGACCGAGGGTTTCTTATAGAAAGAGGACATCAATCAGCTCAAAGTTAAGCACTCTTCACAAGGCTATTTTTTTCCCGGGATTAGCTAACCCTCGACAGTTGAAGGATGGCATGTTCATGGGGGCGAGGGGGGTACACTCAAGGGTATTCACTACTCTAAGAACCCAATCCATTAAATGTTGTTTGCCAGATGATATCTCTTCCCCAACTTGAAGGATGGCTTTCGATAAGGAAGAAGGTCAGCCCTCGAGGTTGCTTATTGGGGGGGGGGGGGGGGGGGGGAGGAAATTAGACCAATGCCAAAGGAACAAAGGGCCTGCAATCAAGTCCGAGATCGAAGCGGGTATCTAGAGGGTGGAGGGTTAGGATCAGAAATGGTGGGGGTGTCCTTAGGGAAGGAAGGAAAATTGCATGAGAAGGTGGGGGAAGGGGGTTTAAGGGGGCAGGCCAGGGTAATGGGGGGTAGAGAGTAAGGAACAAAGGCATGTAATATATTCAAAGTAATGCAATAAGATGAAGCAGTAGTAAAAGCAGAGGAGCAAGATGATTCTAACATACCCGTGGAGAATGTAGCCACCCTTTCTCTGGTCAGTGGAGGTGAGGGGGCCCGTATGGTGCTTTCTCATGCTTCTTCCTAACTTCCTTTTATAGTGCTTTCTCTACAATAGACTGTACCAAGTGATTCACTACCTCTTCAGATGAGGGGGGGTTTACTTGAGCATGTGAGTTCTTGTACAGAGTGGCATTATCCTTGTCCCCAGCTCATGCCTTACCATTTAGAGGGCAATCCTTGAAAAGATGTCCCACCTTGTGGCACCTTCTACAACAGAATGGAACCCCTTCGTAATCTAGAATCTGATGCCGAGATAATGTTCTTCACTGTAATGTAATATGTTCATGAAGATCCCCCCTTGTATCCAAATGTACCAATACTCTAGTATATGGCATCATTCTAGTAGATAAGTATGATTTATC
This sequence comes from Pinus taeda, assembly GCA_000404065.3. Taxonomy (NCBI): domain Eukaryota; kingdom Viridiplantae; phylum Streptophyta; class Pinopsida; order Pinales; family Pinaceae; genus Pinus; species Pinus taeda. The sequence continues at coordinate 63,366 of APFE030807058.1, read as the reverse complement.
ATGCTCAAGGTAAGTGCCCATGGTATTACCTATGCGCCAAAATATGTCCTCCAACCAAAATTGGAGGGGTAATCCAGGAAGCCGAACCCATATTGGCCCAACTCCTATCTATTCTCTTTCTGGATCGAATAGAGGGTTCCAACGGCACAGAAGGACAGGGGCATGTTCGAAATGCCAGAAGGAGGACAAGACCCAGTTCGTGTGCTCAGCTTTGGAAAACCAAAGAGAAAACCAACCTTTAACAAACGTTTGAACACAAGGCAAATCGACCAAGTGTTGCCCCATATCTCTGATGTCCAAAGCTTCAAACGAGTTGTTGTGTAACTTTTGCCTCAGATCTTTCCAACCAGGACTCGGTCCGCCGTGTCCATGGAATCTCCCCACTGAATATCTTCCCCAAGCCTGATTATGACGTCTTTGGCTTTGGATTTGAAACACTTGAGCTTTTTTCTCGGCCTTGCAACAACTTCAAAGGAGTCCGACCATTCCTTTCATGGAGAAACGTTTGTTGGAGGGTTTCCGGGGTTTTGGTGTGAGCCCGTGGGAAAAGCGTCTGAGAGTGGGGGGACTATAGCATAGCATCCAAAAGGTGGAGCAGTTGAAATATACACCAGAGGAGGCCCTTTTGCCCAGTTCAAGGGGTTTTTGGGAGGACGGTTAAGGGAACTGGCAGATAGAGGAGGAGGGGGGTAATACAACGTATTAGTCATAGTGTTAGGGCTAATATAGTCAGCCATGAAGTTAAGTGCGGAGGGAGACTGGGTAGGGGAGGAGGGTACCGGCCAAACAGAAGGGGGCTTGGAGAAGGTCACCGTTGAACTGGAGGGTCTCGACATCGAGGGCAGGCCTGTGATGGTGTCTATTAGATCACAGTAGTAGGGGAGCATTCCTTCCGAGGTTGAATGCGAAGTCGGCCAGATGTTGACACCTTCCAATGGATCCTTCGAATAGTCAACAATATACAATTCCATGGTTGTTCCGAGAAAACTTTCGCCATTTTCCTCTAGAAATAGCGTAATTGTTGTAGCGAACCTAGGTCAGGTAGTAGGCAGGTAAAACAGTAAAGAAATCCTGGGTGTGTGGTAAAAACTAGGCCATTACGGAGAGCCTAATCATGTTACGGTGACCGCCACGATGTAGGTGGGTGGGTCAAAGTGAATATGTTGCAGGTGAGGTACAGTTTTCTCTGTAGAAACCCTAACCTTTTTCGTGCAAGCGACGGGACTCCATAATTCCCTCCAATTGCCTTCCTTCATTCCCAAAGGACTTATTCCTTTAGAAAAATTGTTTAATCAAACAAAAACCTATAGCCAATTTCTCCACAAGATGACATAAAGGAAGTAAATATTGGAACAAACGATGACGTTAGGAGCATTAAAATCTATGCATCCTTAGATTCCAAAATTAAAGCTCAATACCTTAAGTTATTTGAAAAATACAAGGATTTTTTTTCATGGAACTATGTTGATCTAAAAACTTATGATACATCATTAATTCAGCATAAAATTCCTTTAAAACGAGAAGCAAAACCTTATCAATGGAAACTTATGAGGATTAATCCAACACTTCTGCCAACTGTAGAAAAGGAAATTAAGAAAATTCTAGATGCCCAAATTATCCTCCCTCTTAGATATTCTAATTGGGTTGCTAATTTAGTTCCTGTTAGACAGAAGAATGGATAAATTAGACTTTGTGTGGACTTTATAAATTTGAAAAAAGAATAATTAAAGGATAATTACCCTTTACCCAAGACGGATCAGTTACTTCAAATGGTTTCAGGAGAACAAAGGCTTTCTATGCTTGATGGCTTTTCAGATTACAATCAGATAAATGTTGATCCAACAGATAAAGAGAAGACAACTTTTACTACACCCTGGGGTACATTTATGTATTCTAGAATGCCTTTTGGCTTATCTAATGTTGGAGAAACATTTCAAAGAGCTATGGATATAGCTTTTGTGGGTCAGGTAAACAAATTTGTAGTCATTTATCTTGATGACATAGGTATTTTTTCTAATTCTGATCAGAAACATCTAAAGCATTTGATGAAGGTTTTTGAAAGGTGTAGGAAATTTGGAATATCCCTCAATCCTAAAAAGTTTCTTTTTGCTATCAAAGAAGGAAAACTGCTAGGCCATATAATCTCAAAACAAGGAGTGGTGATTGATCCAAAACATGTTTCTGTAATAAAAACATTATCATTACCTAGAAACAAGAAGGAGATCCAAGATTTTCTACGAAATATTAATTTTTTAAGGAGGTTCATCCTGAATTATGTTGAAATTCTGAAAGACATAACTGATATGCTTTGAATGGATCATGAAGTTAAATGGACTATCTCTTCTAGGTATGCATTTGACCATATCAAGAAGGCTATCTTTGAAGCTCCAACCTTGGCCAGCCCTGATTATATCAAACCATTAAGTATCTTTTCCTTTGCCTATGAAACAACCCTTGTTGTTGTTTTATTACAAAAGAATGAAGATTCCCATGACCAACCTATAACAATTTTCAATAAGGTTATGAGAGATGTCGAGCTTAAGTATGACATAATTGAAAAGCAAGCCTATGCCCTAATACAAGCCCTAAAATCATTCAAGTTGTATGTCCTACATTCACCTATTACTTCTTATGTTCCTAACAGTGCTGTCAATATTGTTTTAACCCAACCTGACACTGATGGGAAGAGAGGTAGATGGATCACTCAAATATTGGAGTTTGATCTAACTATCAAAACTACGAAGTTGGTCAAGGGTCAAGGATTAGCTAAGCTTCTAGCTGATTCAAACTGTAAAGTGCTTGGCATCAACTCTATTTTGGAAATACAAGGGGAGAATCCACAAGAACCTTCTCAAAGTTTAGATAAGAAGAATCCATAAGAACCTTCTATTCTGGGAGAAGGGGAGAATCCACAAGAATCTTCCCAAAATTTGAATGAAGAGAATCCACAAGAACCTCCTCACCATCCTGAAGAAAAGAATGCACAAGAACCTTTACTTTCAGATCAGGCCATATCTCTACACATTGATGAGAAATTTCTTTCTTCAAATTAGTATCAAGATATTGTAAATTGATTGATTCATTTTGAATGTCCAACATCATTTTCCAAAAGTTAATGTAAAGCTCTCAAATTGAAGGCAATCAAATATTGTATCATAAATGCAAATATTTATTGGAAGGAACCACTAAATATCTTGTTATTATGTTTGACAAAATCAGAAACTAAAGGAATTATTGATCAATTTCATACAGGATTTTGTGGAGGACATTATGCTTGGTGAGAAACAACATATAAGATATTGAGGGAAGGATTCTATTGGCCCACATTGTTCTTAATAGTAGGGGTAAAAGTCAAAAGTTGTGTCCCTTGTCAAATGTTTGCTGGTAAGCAAAAACTAGCAGCTCTTCCACTAATCCCAACAAGCCTCAGCACCTTTTCTCCAATGGGGACTAGATTTTATTGGAGAAATTCATCCTACTTCAAGCAATCAGCATGATGGATTCTCACTGCAACAAACTACTTTACCAAATGGGTGGAAGCAATTCCAATAATAAATGCTACTAATTTAGTAGTAATTAAATTCATTGAAGAAAATACCTTATCTAGGTTTGGTTGCCCAACACAAATTGTTATTTATAAGGCAGCTACATTTTCCAATGTTAAAATGATTGAATTTTTCCAGAAATATTAGATTTTGTTACATCATTCAACTCCTTATTACCCTCAAGGTAATGGTCTTGCAGAATATTCAAATAAAAATCTGGTAAAGGTGATCAAAAAGACTTTAGCAGATCATAAAAAGAGTTGGGATTCTCATCTAATTTATGCAGTCTAGGCAAACATGATAACTCCAAAGAGGTCTACTAAAAAGTCTCCTTTTCAGCTAGTTTATGGGAAAGATGCAGTCTTCCCTACCAACCTGGCCTTCCCTGTTTTAAAATTCCTACAAGATTCAACTGATGAACCTAACGATTTTTCAAGGAGAATAAATCAAATTATTGAACTAAATGAAAATAGAGATGACGTTCAATATAAATTGAAAAAGTATCAGAATAAGATGAAGAACCTGTTTGACAGAAGAGCCAGGGAAAGGAACTTTAAGGAGGGTGATCTAGTTCTAAGATGTGATTCCAGAAGAAAAGATAAAGGAAAACATGGAAAGTTTGATAGCATGTGGTTTAGACCTTTAGCTATTGTTGAAGTAAAGGGAAAAAACACTTATGTGCTTCAAAATCTTGTGGGACTATATTCCACTTACCCTGTTAATGGAAGGTTCCTCAAACATTACATTCAATACTGAGAAGTTGAAGTAGATTTCATTACTATCATTGTAAAAACTCCGGTTTATTTTACTTTTCAAGCTATCAGTGTGATATTTTATAGAAAAGACTCCATAGCCTGAGGAGAAGGCACATGGATCTCCAGGTTCTCTGCATTCTACAGGAGAAAGCAGTCCCCAGTTGGAGCCGATGTTGTAGCATTTTTTTGGTTTTGGTAAGTTAGTATCAATTAGTCAAAAAATGAAAATATATTTCAAAAAATGTAAGTTAGGATATGGAAAAGAATAATATTAAATAAAAATGTTAGGGATATTTTATGAATAAGTCCATATCAAATAAAATATTAGAATAGATGCCCTAAAAAATGAAGGCAAAAAAAAATGTTAGGTTAGAAAGAAAAACAAAAAACAATAAAAAATAAAGTGTTGCAAATCCAAATGCCACTAATCTTAGTCAATTTTATTTTTGCAAATAAAGTTTTGTGCAGATTGTTTAAATGCCACATGTAATTCATCTAATCCAATTGTACAGTTTAAGCATGATTGGATTTGATTTAAATTTTGTCAATAGGTAGCAATAGGTAGCAAATAAAATTGGCTCAACAGTTTAATTTGTGCCAATGGAGGAAATAAGGGATAGAGGTAGATTAGTCATTAAAAGGAATATTGGGTTGCTATCCTAAATGAACTTGGATGAATAAATGAAAATATTAGGAGTATAAAGGGTAGGTAGACATATGAGAAATTATTTGAGCATGCAAGGATTTTATCCTAAGTTGTAACATTGGATAATTCTTACATGCGATGTTGCATTTTGATTTAATTATGAATTCTTAGTACCAATATATTTTGTAATATCCTCACTTCAAACATTCATTCACCATAACATCAAATCATCACATTCATTGAAATCATGACCCCACCATCACTTCCACCTCACATGTTAAATCCCTTCCACCTTACCTTTCATCCCGCATGCTCCCCCGACATCCGATGGCCCACATCCCTCCTCGACCCTCATTTGTCATCCAAATTTTATCGATGAGGCGGTAGTCTAACATGAGAAGTTTCTGAAACCGCCACCTTAAACCACATTAGCCTCATTTAGTCTTTTGGGACTAAAAATCTCGAAACGAATTACCACCTCAAGCTACTCCCGAACGCGATTTACATGTGATCATTTACCGCCGCTCCATGTCGCCATCCACGTCTGCTCCACATCATTTCTCCATCCAATCAACTGTTGCATATCCATTGTTCATTCAATTCACCATCTCCCGCGAATTTATGTCCCAAAGACTCATTAATTAATCTCATTGGATAATTAATGTAGTTTTAACCGTTCATTCAACAGCTCCGCTCCAATGTTTCCATTAAAAGCCTCGTTCCTCCATGAAAACGGTTACATGATACATTCCTGTGACCAAATTGATCACTCATAGTTTGCCTCCTTACAGCTCAAAGACGATCCAACACTTAAGTAGCTATTTTGTCATGTTCAGAAGAAAGCCAACATTTAGGTCCACTTGTCTCTTTTTTAGTCATACTGTTTTACTATAAGCACCCAATTTCAGACCAATTTTACTATTTCCATCATTTTCAGTGTGCAAATTCATTTGATAAAATGCATCCTAAGGGAAAAGAAGTTGTAGAAATCCCAAATAATCTTGTACATCCACAAGTTGACTTCCACCATACCCCCCTGGCCGACAAGGATTGTAAAATCATTGAGACTTCTTCTCAATTTGATTTATATGAAATTTACTACTGGATGGAAGATCAATTAATTGATCAAACTGATGAGATATGACATTGAGAGTCCCACCTTCCCCACTACATTTTCCCTTATATACACAAAGCACCTAAAATTTTCAGGAAATTCCATGAATCCTATGATCCCAGCCAAAGAGCAATCATTTCACCCAAATGAGAAATCCTCTGTTTAATCAATGTTGAGTCCATTGAAAAGATGTTGCAGGCCCCTTCTATTGCACCAACTCATCCTTTTTCCCATGAAATCCTGATAGAAGCCTATCAGAAACTGGATTTTACTAAAAGATCCCATACTCTTGAACTTTTACTAGCCATTGATACTCCTTTGCCTAAAAGAAACCCTCCTTATGACTCATCCATGTTCCCTAATAGAACCAAGAAAATCACCACTATTTTGTCCTATCTGCTTGGTTATAACTCTAATCAATATGTTAATGATGCCATCCTAGGTTTCTTATCTATATTTTCTATTGATTCAAACCCACTGTTATTTATAATTTCAGCCAATTCCTAGCTGAAGCAATACATGAGCAATTTGTCTAGTTTAACACTGAAGAAGCATTCAAGTATGCTTCAGTACTTGTATACCTTTTCATATATTTTCAAGGAGACAAACTTCCATTTACCCTACAGAAGCTATATGAGGAAGGCAACTAGCAACCAATGATCTTTTGGACTACAATGGAAATGAACGAGAAAGAAGAGTTTGCCTATAAACAGTTCATAGAATTGTTTATTCATCCAACTATCAGTCTTATGAGCAGTACTCCATTACCAAGAATCAATGATGAGATTTTCAAAGTATTGCAGTTGGTCAACCAAGCCACAACAGGAGATTGGTATCTTTACCAAAACTACACAGAAATCAGGGTTTATGGTTGTGAGCTTCCACCCTACAAACTTCCCAAGTACCTCCCCATGAGAATATTTGCACTGGAATATATTAGGCAAATGTTAAATGCAGATGAAGTACACTTTGTGGCAGCAAAGAAGAAATCTCAATTCAAGCTCAAAGCTTAGGTTGGTCCATTCATCTGCAATACCAGAGTAGCAGGAGAAGAAGCAAATAGGTTTCTAAAGGAAATGAAGTTTGGTCTCAATTTCACTTGGTCTTATGACCCAATGGGAGTGATTTCTAAACTCAGGGTGGAAAGCAAGTTTACAACATATCACCACACAGCCAGGCCAGAAATAGAACAATACAAAAATCAGTTAGAGTGGATGGGGAACACCCTCCAAGAAGTTGAAGAGTAGGCAGTTTCCACTTCAAATGTGAAAAATCCACTTGCACAGGAAAAGACAGCTAAAATAGTAAGGGAAGAACAGTCATCCCCTACAACTGAAGCATCAAGCCAGCTCTCTAGGATTATGCATAGGAAAAAGAGATCAAGAATCTTTGTGGCTGTTGTTGCAACACATGGGTCTTATAAAACCACATTTGATGGGCTTGGAGAGACCATTCTCTATACACAGTCTGGTGGACAGCCTACCCAATCCCCAACTCATTCCACTACTTCTCAAGAATATCAAGTAAATTAGACCAATGGAAGCATCCAAAAGGACAAGGAGGAGGACATCTTTCATGTTTTCAATGAGATCAAAAATAAGAATGAAGAGTTGAAGTTAAACACCTACACATAGTCATGGAAACATTCCTCCAGCTCTTAGGCTATACTTCTTTCAGATTTTGACTTTGAGAAGGGTAAAATGCAAATGGCTTTTCTGCAGGCTCAAATTCCACATCCTAGGACTGTTTCACATTATCAGAAGCAAACCTCTTTGGAATTTAATGTAAAGGATGTGCATCCAATTAATCAAATTGAGATGCACAAACAAACCAAACAGATGATTTCTTCTAATTTAACTCATACTACTATGAGTTTGTCAAAATTGCAGGTTACCTTAGCAAACACAAAGTCACAACTCAAGTTGGGGAAAGTCTCCTCACTGGCAAAGGACACAAAGATCAAATCTTTAGAAGATCTGGCGTTGAAGATGGGATATGATCCCTCCAACATAAATGTTGTAGAAGAACTTGTGAAGAAAAAAAATGTTGAGCTTTCACAAATTAAGGAAACAACTCAATTTCCAACTTCTGAGGACCCAATGGCTAAAAATATTGAAGAAACTAAAACTAAAAAGTCTAACATGATGAAGCTCATCATGGAATAGAATCTGCAGATAAAATAGATGGAAGAGCAGATGGAGAAACTGGTCAAGGAGAAAGAGGAATTTGTCAAAAGATCTCAAACTCCAAAGGATATAGTACCCCTTGCAACAATCCCTGTAACCAGGGTTTCTACTTCAGCCACAACATTAACTACAGGTGCAGCAGAAGGAGATGAACAGCTTGCTGAAGCTGTTTAGAACCTGTCTATTCAGACGGGACAAAATCAAAAAGTTGCAGAATGAACTAAAGGAGTTACAACATATGAAAATAGTTGCAGACACTTCACATGCAGCTGAGTTGCAGAGAGCAAAAGCTCATATTGAAACATTGCAGAGGGAACTTAAAGAATCTTACATTGGAAGAAAATTGGGTTTGGCAAGAGAAATTCTGTGGGAAGAAATTACTAAAGAAATTAAGGATATATGGCCCTATATCAAGATATTGTTTGATCAAAAAGAGCTCTTAGAGAAAGCTTAGGAAGTTGTTGAAACTATTTCTAAGCAACTTGAGGATATGCCAGAAATTGCTTCTAATATAATCAAGTTCCTCAACTCTAAAGACAACTATGAGCTTCAATAATTAGGGATAAATGATAGGACAACAACTATTATGGAAGTAAAGAAGATAATCACCAAGAAGAACCTCATCCTTCAGTTGGAAGAAAAGTGCAGCAGTGTGAATACAATAGTTCAGCATTTTTTCAGTAGGACTGAACCCTTGACCAGCAAGGGTTTGCCCTCTATGCTTGTAATTAATGACAAATTAATGTCTATTGAGGATTATGTTTGAAATCTTGCAGAGGTAGGCACCAATGTAGTTTCAGTGTCAAACATAAGAGGTGAAACAACACCAAGAGTGGTGCTAAATGCACTCATGGACACCTTCTTCATTTCATATGAGATTAGGCATATATTTCCAATAAAACCCACTTTCACGAAGTATAAAGAGATGGATGAAATTTACATAAGGGTAACCAAAATATCTATCCCAAATAAGAAGCATTGGGAAGTATTAACTGATTTACTTGACTAGAGGGTGATCAAACAACATTCAGCCTTTACAGGAACCGTCATCACAAGTTCAACGGTTTTCAATTTTTTCGTCAGTAGTCATCAAATAGCTCATCACCAAAATAGTTCCAGATCGACTAGCAATTTATATTCTTGATTTTATAATTTTCTATTTTTGTAAAATAGTTTAAGATATTTTCTCAGTTCTCAAATTGTATAAATAACTCTCTTTCATGAGTTATTAAGGGTTGTACCCTTGAAGAAGCATTTCTAAGCATTGAATGTACTTGACTTTTCTGAATCTTTAATACAAAAGCAAATGGATTCTAAATTCTGATTCATACAGTTTTGTTTCTCTATAAGCTTTTCCAGTTTTATTTCACGGTGTTTTCTTCATGTTCTTATGTTTTACAAAGATAACCAAGTAGGAGTAATTGTGTTTCAATTATTCTTATAAGCTTCTAAAGTGATAATTTATAAAGAGAATGAATTACATAATTTTTTTGTTTTATTAATTCCCTCTAAATCATAATATCATCAACATCTATTGTAAGCTTAAGCATATTTTGTTAAATCTTTTGAATATGGTTTAAAGGTTTCTTACTTATGATTATTCAATCTTCAAGTTGAAGACAATGATAGTCATACCACCTCTCTATTTCTTCTCACCACTATGCAAGATATATCACTGTGTGAATTTCAATAGCAACTCTCTGTTTTGATATTAATATTATTCAAAGGGTTAGGCCTCACTATTTTAAATTTGTTTACTACATAGGTCTTCCAAATTAAAACAAAACCCCCAAAACAATTATCTTAGCTGCCCTGGCATGATAGTTGACCATTATCATCTTAGACATACAACAATGGGTTTAGGAATAAATTCCATAAGAACATGGGAACAAATGAAAACTACATTCTTAGATAAATATAAGGACTAATGTATGCCCCATAATACTAAGGATGAATTCTTTAAAATGGTACATAAATAAGATGAAAATCTTGAAGGCTTCGTTGAAATATTTGCTTATAATGTTAAAAGGGAAAAAAATGGATAATCTAGATGAAGAAACTTTGAAAGCTCTCTTATTGAAATCCATTAAATATGAGCGGATTGATATTATCAATCTAATGGGTAAGGGAAACCTTTCTTAGTTGTCACTTGGAGAAATTTGTGAGTTATGCATACACATTTCAAGAGGCAAAGAAAGAACCGGGAAAAATCCAAGAGCCCCTCTTTTATCAAGGATTAATAAATTTGTAGTTGGGACAGTAAGTAGAGAAGAATTAGGTAATTTTCTTGATATTTAAAAAAAATATATTTTAGGGAGTCTTAGTGAAAAAATTGACACCTTTAAAATACAAACTAAGCAAAAAGATGAAAATGTTGCATTATCCATTTTTGTCCTAAGTGCAGAAAGAAACATGCCTTGAGATGATGTCCTCTTGATCTAAGGAGTGTAGAAACTTGTGTTATATGTGCGTAAAATCATGATACAAAAGAATGACCCTCAATACCATGTCTTAAATTTGTTTATCAAGAAGAAGTAGTACCAAATCAGAAAGATCCTCTTTGTTTTATTACTAAAGACCATGGAAAAATTCACAACCAAATACAACTCAGGGTTTTAATACCCACTAACCATTTGCACAACCATCGCAAAGTAATTGGAATGCACTAATGCCTTGGAAATATTGGCCACAATCTTGGTCACAATGATGGAAAGACCCTTACGAAAAATACCTCAATATCCTCAATATCCACAATTTCAACAATCATATCCTATTTTTCCTCCACAATATTATCCTCAGCCTATTCAACAAACTCAACCCAACAATTTGAATCCACAACTTTCATTACCATTTCCTCAAATACCAAACCAATTGCCTACCCAACCACTTCCAAATCCGAATAATAATAAAAAATCACAACATGTTTACAATATGGAAGACAAAATTTCCAAACTTACATGATAAGTCCACTACATCTAAACAATGTCCAACTTAGATCTAGTAGAGTATTGGAGAAAAAATCCGGCCTGTTACTTGTTATTTAGGAAAGTGAAAAGATCACTAAAGAAGAGGAGTCTCTTAATGAAAAAGAAAAAACTCAAAAATAAGTTACTCCAACATATCCAAATAACTCAACTCCTATTATGGAACAACCTTCAATATCTATTTCAAAACCTCCTTTTCCTGAGAAAATGAAAATTGATGGAGTAAAAAAGAAGATTTTATTGCCTAATTATGATATGTTAGTTGAACTGAAGAATGTTTGCATAAAAATTCCTTTTCTACAATCCATTAAGGAAATACCAGTTTTTCTAAGGACAACTAGAGATTTGAACATCAAGAAACCAGGGAGAAAAAAAAAGAAGTCAAAAGAATCCAACTAGTCGGGAAAATTGCAAATATCATGATGGGTAAAATAACAAATTCGAAAATATCTTGATCTAGGAAGTCTCATTGTGAAGACACACATCAGTGGTGTAGAGATCCAAAATACATTGATTTATCTAGGAGAAACTATAAACATCATGAGTAAACAAACTATGAATCAACTAAAACTTCCTAATCTTCAATATACACCTACATTGTTACAATTAGTAGAAAGATCTGTAATCAAACCTGATGGTGTATTAGAAGATATATATGTATCCCTAGATTCTTGGGAATATACTATTGATTTCATGATTTTAACACCCAAGAATAAATTAGGAGGACGTCCATTTATTTTAGGAAGACCATGGTTAGCTACAGTTGATGCTTTCATAAGTTGTAGATCCGGTGAAAAGTTTATCTCTGATTGAAATTCAACAATGAAATTCACACTGTATCCACCTGCAAGAACAACGATAGAAGTTGAAAATGAAGAATGTTTAGATGATGACATTGATATAAGACCAATATTTATTACTTCCCAAATAGATGAGGAAGATCCAATTTTGAATTTAATGGAAAATAATGAGTCTTCATCATATTGTGAATCTAGTCAAACTTTTCAAGAGCAATGCAATATTAAATATTTATCGTCTCATCAACTATCCTTGCATTATATGGAAAAAATTGGCAATTCCACAATGTAAATATTTCTAGGAAATAATTTGACTATCAATAATAATTTGGAAGAATTTCAAAATAAATAACTAATAAAGATGTTATAAGAACATTCCTCTGCTTATGCACAAGAATATACTGACATGAAGGGAATTGATCCTAGTACTTGTATACATCATATTTACACTAAAATTCCAGACCAATTCAACAACCTCAAAGAAGAATGAATCCAAATCTAAGGGAGATTGTTAAAGAGGAACTAGAAAAATTGTTGAATGTAAATTTCATCTATCCAATATCCAACAGTCAATGGGTTTCACCCTTAGTAATTGTTCCTAAGAAGAATGGAAAATGGAGAGTATGCATTGACCATAGGGAATTGAATAAAGCCACTTTAAAAGATAATTTTCCATTTCCTTTATAGATCAAGTTTTATATACATTGGCAAGAAAAAAATATTTTTCATTCTTGGATGGTTTTAGTGAGTATAATCAAATCCAAGTAGCCCTAGAAGGCCAAGATAAAACTACCTTTACCTGCCCATGGGGAAATTATTCTTACCGAGTACTTCCTTTTGGATTATGTAATGCACCTGCAACATTCCAAAGAGAAGTATTAGGAATTTTTTCTTATCTAATTCATGATTGTGTGGAAGTATATATGGACGATTTTATAGTTCATGGAAATTATTTTGAATAAGCTCTTAAAAATTTGGAAATAAACCTCATTAGATGTAAAGAGGCAAGTCTCTCATTAAGCCATGAAAAATGCTTTATGATGTTTACTAAGGGAATTGTTTTAGGACACCATATTTCATGAAATGGAGTTAGAGTGGACACATCTAAAGTAGAAGTTATTTCTAAATTATCAATTCCAACTTGTCAACAAGATGTTAGAAGTTTTCTTGGTTTCATTGGTTACTATAGAAGGTTCACAGAAAATTTACAAAAATTGCATCCCCACTTTTCATATTTCTCAAAAAAGACTATGAATTCAATTGAAAGTTTGATTGCCAAAAGGCCTTTGAAATATTAAAGTAGAAAATCTCTAAAGAACCCATTCTTAGAGGAAAAAAACTGGAAACTAGCTTTTCACATTTAAACTAATGCTTTAGACACAACTTTAAGAGGTGTACTAGGAAAAAAGGATTTAACTCCTTATGCCATTTATTGCACAAGTAAAAAATTGACTCCTGCAAAGTTAAATTACACTATAACAGAATAAGAGTTTTTACTTGTTGTCCATGCCATCATTAAACTTAGATATTACATTACTAGCTACGAAACTTTATACATACAAATCATTCTCCAATAGGTAATTAATGAATAAACCTATCACTAATGGCAGAATTACAAGATGGTTGTTGTTGTTGCAAGTGTTTAACATCACTATTTTGGATCGACCTGGGAAACAAAATAAAGTTTTTGACTTTTTGTCTATGATTCAAAATGATAATAATGATGTACATGTTGAAGACAATCCCTAATGAATATCTTTTTTCAGTATCTACTAAATCACCTTGGTTTGCAGATATTGCTAATTATTTGGCAATAGGGAAGTTACCATCATATTTATCTCCTTGAGAAAAAAGGAAGGTAATTCAAATTAGTGCATCTTAATCATGGATAAATGAAGAATTGTATAAAATAGGGCCATATCTGATCATTCGAAGGTGTGTTAGAGAAGATGAAGTACTAGAGATATTGAAATCTTTTCATGATGAGCCATGTGGAGGACACTTCGCTGACAAAAGAACTTCCTACAAAGTCCTTCTCTTAGGATACTATTGGCCTTCCCTTTTTAAGGATGCTAAGGAGTATGTTAAGAGATGTGATAGTGTTGGCCGGATAAATCGTTCTTGTGGACAAGATCGATCTCCCTAGTATCTAATGATATCTAGCAACAAAGAGCACAAGAAAATATACTTTTCTCTAAACATGTTTCAATTCATTAATGAATACTAAGAGGCGTAATAGACCCTACCTCGGTCCAACGCTTGTTTGAGGCAGTTTTATCCCAACAACTTCAAGCAGTTCTCGTTTAATAACCTGCATACTCAAACAAGCACCACATCAAAGCATACCTGTGTATAACAAAACATGTTCATTATGAAGATCAAGGAGCTCATAAAATAAACCATTAGAGACAGTTCATTGAGAAAAACAAACTTGATTGTATTAACTTTATGAATAAAAGAACCTTACAACCTTTGCCTTGATGTTGCACAAGTTCTTGCCAGGGTCCAGCAGGAGTCTCCTCTACTTTGACAAGCCTCACTCACTTCCCAAATGACATGAAAGGTATGTGATATCTCCTCTCACAAGCTCAAAAAGGAAGCCTAGTTTTCGGCAGCATTTACCCTCAAGAATCTTTAGCTTCCAACCTCTCCTACAACCAACCCAATGTATGAATTTATAGTGCAGTTGCAGGTCTACCATTGAAGGGATAAGTTCCTCCTTCAATGGGATTAGCACCTCATATCATGGAGTTAGGTCCCTTAGTTATGGAATGGATGAACCAAGGTGGAGCAAACTTACCAGCATAATATTCCTTCTAGAAGTGTCTAGAAGTGACCCAAGATGAGTTTTTAGGAATGAACTCACGCCTTTTTAAATTTTACAGGGGTTCGCACCCATTACTCAATAGAAAGAGCAGTCAGGTTCACAGGAAACATGACCATTGGGTGCGGCACCGCGGGCAATGCTAGGAGAAAGTGCGAAACCAGGATTTGAGATATTTTTAAGGTCTTTCTCCCATTTTCAAGGCTTGACATGAAGAGCTGAGGTTTAAGACTTACAAAGGAGGTATGTATGAGTATTGATGGACTCATACAAACTGTAGAAAGTCATGGTGACAATTTTTTTTGTAACAGATTGCCCCCTAAAGTGCGAAGTCTGTAACAGATGAGGATGGTTTTTGATCATCTAAGAAGAGTGAAGGACTTTATCATTTCAAGGATCTTCCTGTGGATACCCCGGTCGAACCTGTAAAAACATTCAACGCAAAATATATATGTGAAAATATCATCGCTGAGGTAGGCATTCCCATACTCAGATCAAAACTGACTAAGGACTATCTAAAACTGCTCTAATATAGGAATGATTTTGTATTACATCACAAGTAGGAACATATGGACACAGTATGGGCGCAGCCATCTGTCTATGAATAGTCCACTATATAATGATAAAAAAATTCCTCGCAGCCTAGACGGCGGAAACTAGATCCAGGGTCTTCATTTCTACTTCCCGAACTAGTACGATTATACCCATGTGAATGAATGTGTCGAAGTCAAACATGGAAGAAACCACTTTATTACCAGTCAATGATGTAAACTGTTAACAAGTGTGAGAGGAACCACCAGTAATGTCAATGGCCCTCAAAGTACTCAGTACAATCCATGAAATGTGAATGAATGAG